>QEOT01124312.1:212826-275012 GCA_003123785.1 Pterocarya stenoptera | reverse complement strand
AAAAAAAAAAAAAAAGGCTGATACTGACACTAATATAACGAAGACCAAATAAAGCAAAGAAAAAAACGAAAAAAACTCATTAGCAACGTCACACTGCAGCAAATGAAAACTTTATGATCAACCCGTGTGTTTCTAAAAAAGTTCTCTTTCTGCAAAGTCAGGTGTCCAATCAATATACAGTAAATAAAATGAATTTTAATTGCTTTTTACAGATGAAACTCGGCTCGAAATTATGTTTGGATGGCAAATTAGTGAAAGCTTGGTTTGGCATCCAAACGAAGTAGGCTTCTCTAGCCTACATGGACGGTGGAGAGAGAAAGAGTTGCAACAGGCTCCTCTGCGCGAGGACCATTATCTTCAATGGTCCTAAACCTTAAGATTCCAATCTCTCCAAACTTCCATTTCTTAAAAGTGCGCACACTTGCTCGGTGATCAAAGAGATTGTAAGAAATAGAGTCCTTGAATAAACATTGAATGAAAAAAGGCTCTAAGGCGCAGTGGAGGAGATTGGGAGGCAATGGCCTTCGTTCTGCTACATCTACCACGACATGCAAAAACAAAACCAACGCCGCAAAAAACAAATCTGAAGATACAAACACGAAGACGAAGAGAAGAGAGAAGACTCAAAGAAGAGAAAAGACGAAGAGACAGAGAAGGAAAGGAGTTTGGTTTTGGAGAGAGAAACGAATGAGAATATGTAGAAAAATAAAGAAGACGAAAAGGTGAAAAAAAAATCAAAGAGAAGACCTGACATCTTATCCCCTTTCAGCCAACCCACAGATCCATTTACAATGCAAACGGACTTAACGGGAAAGTTAAAAAAAGTTTACAGAAAACAACAAAAATTAACAGAAAACAAGAATAGTAGTTAGATAGTGACTTATTCTAATAAAGTAGATATACTTTTTTTTTTAATAAATATATATATGACTTTGTGGACAGGAACATGCATGATATTCGATTTTTTAATTTTTAGTCATCCAAATAATTCGTATTGTTATATTTTTCTTTTTTTTTTCTTTTTTTTTTTTTCTTTTTTTTTATAGTTTGGATATGGTATGGGATAGATGGAGGCATTTGTGGGTCACCACTGAAACTGATTTTTGTGGGTATTAGAGCTGGAGAATTGGAATTTTTAATCTGGTAGGGTGTCGAGAAAACTACCTCTTGTAATATATGTATACATCTATAGATATATATCGGTTTAATAGCCAATATTCTTCATATGCAGCTGATTTAAGGGAAGAATTACTTCCAACTTCCAAGTGAAGCACTGGTCTAGTGCCATCCCCACGTGATATGCTTATATCTTAATTAAAATGATCACTCTTGGTCTCCTCGCACGAAATTAATCATGTTTTCAAACCACTTAAATTTTTAGTTGTGTTTTAATTAATGATGATAATTAAGTTTTTAATGTTATGTTTTAAACTGGAAAATTCTGGGTGGTCATCAACTTCTTCTCTTGCACTTTACGAGGCTGGAGTTAAAATAACGGCACTATATTCCTACTTGTAGTACTAATTATCTATAAAAAAAATGTTATGTTTTACCTGAAATTCCAACTGTTTAAAAATACTCTATATATATAATTCGTTGTCCATAATATTTTGATCGATTAAATCAAGAAGCACGTGATATAAAAAATTGTCATTCTTAAATCAAGAGGCACATGATATAAAAAATGACCATTCTATATTATTGAATGAAGTGTACATGTGTGTCCGAGTACTATAGAAGCTGGTTATTACAAGCTAATTAATGTATGAATGTTGTTTTCCCAAATATCCCTCGGCCCCTAATATGTATGGATGAAGATCAAGCTATGTGGTGTCAGACTTTGGGAAGATGAATTGGAATTTGTCTCAGCAGCATGAAATTCTTTAAAACTATGTGTATAGTACTGCTGTGAATTTTTATATAAGTAGTTATAGGAAATATATGTAGTAGTGGGTTGCAGTGTAATTTTCATAACATATATTAATATATGTTATGAAAAATACTTGAATATGCATGTCGGCTTTCCTATTCATGTACTTCCCACTTCGGAACATGATGTATTTCCTTGTATATGCAGGTTGACTTGGGACATATATGTTGCCACAAATTATTTATGAAATTCATCATAGTAGCTATTGGACATATTTCCAATGGTCCATTCTGTTATATATATGTATATATATATATATATGATTTGCATGTTTTGAAGTAATTTAGTACTGTATAGTGGCTTCATTCGTGCAAGGAGGAAAAAACAAGATGGCTCAAATAGTTATGGTAATAGTTTGTGGGGAAAGCTTCAAATCAAAATTTTTTCTTATAACAAAATTCAGTGAAAAAAGACTTTTACCCACGAGATGGACTTATGGAAATATGTTAATATGTAGGAAAGAACATTAATTTTCCATACAGGCGGCATTCATGGGAAGTCAACAATACCGGTGAGTACCAGCCGCGGCAAAAAGTGTAGCCCAATTGTATTGTTGACGGTAATTTCCATCAAAACAATCATAATGGATTTCCCTTTTTCCTACAAACAGAGCTCGTGGCAAACAGTTTTTTATTCCACAAGATTCAGCAAAATACGTTTTTCAGCATTATGTATCAAGGCAATATGCTCTTAACACAGGCCCGCAGGAACATCTCTCGTCATTATGACCTGGTATCAGATTATATGACCTTTAAAACTCCATGTTTTTATTCATGTCTCCGAATAAGTCTAGGAACATTCTACAGTAACTATAATGACTTCTGAACTTATGCTTTGGCAGGAATACATTCAGAGTACGTAAATATTTAGTATGGAAGAACATATGCGACACCTATGCTTTCACGAAGGCATGGGTGAAAGCATGTAAACAATGGTGGCTTTTGTCTTTATTACCTCAAACTTTCCTGCATTGTACCAAGTGCATATGGTTATTAGGCTATTTTCATAAACTTTTTTTTTTTCAATTCTAGTTTATAAAAAGATGTTAAGTGGGGTTTTCTCTTTATCAATTAGGATTTGTTCGAAAATGTGCAAGATTAGCACAATCCAGTTTCTTTTAACGTAATTAGGATTTTTATTAACAGTAATCTAGTTTCTTTTTGTTTACGGTTTTAGTATTCAAACCCAATTAACTATTTAGTATATAACAGGCAGGAGCTTACAATTCCTCTTTTGTTGTGTTTCAGAGTAACGACCTTTTTGCTCTGTTCTTAGATGAAACAATCACATACTCCTGCGCTGTCTTCAAGGTCAAGATCAAAACTTATTTTATAATGTATGGTTTAAAAAAAACTGCATAATTTTATTTTTCTTTAACTTAATCGAATGTATGTGTTAAAACTTTCATAGAAGGAAGATGAAGGTTGCACAGCTGAGGAAGATCTCTCTTCTGATTGAAAAAGTAAGTCTCTTAATGGGATTCGTCAAATGAATTAATCTTTGCATCATCCTACATACCACACACCATAACTTTTTTTATTTTTTTTATTTATTTCTCTTATTAAATGTGTATTATATGGATGATGAATAAAAAAATATAAATGTTTCAAGAAGAGTAAAATAAAAAAAAAATTGAAAAAAAAATAAAAAAAATAAAAAACACATTGGTGTGTGGTGTGTATGATGATGCATAGCAATTCTCTTCGTCAAATATGAATTTTTTTTCTTGTTGCAAGCTAGACTTCAGTTTATCCTAAAAGAATATATCCTTTTAGGTAGCTGAAGTCGTCTTGCCATTCCCGGAACATTCCGGTGTCACCAGCGGATGAGATGGTTTTCCCTCCAACGTTCAATCTGTATACCATCTCGAGAGAAGTGCTGTTCTCGATGCGGTACAGGTTCTGCTGGCCGATAAAATCAAACCCTTGATCGTCAGCAGGAGTGTAATAGAGATTAGTAGGCATCGACAAGATTTCGATTCCGTTGATAAAAGCATAGGAATTATAAAAGTTCGGAGATGGAGTGAAGGTTATGTTCAACCTGTGATCTTCTTCGATATTGACACAGTATTCTCTGGATATGGTAGGTCCAGAACCGCCGGCATCTGCGTTAAGTGAAGCGTTGAAGTTGCTAAGAAGGGTAAAACGACCAACTTTGACAGAGAAGAGGGCATTAGAGCGGTCGAAGTTGGAGTAGGAAGCGGGGTAAAAGTATAGTCGAACGAATTTTTGGCCCGGAGTGACGGGGAATACGTAGGTGAACGGGACTCGAGATAGCCTTGCATCGGTAAAAGGCACTGGGGGGACATTCGGCGCTTCTTTAACTGTGCTGGTTAGAGATGACTGGCTTTGTGATTGTTCGTGAGTGAGAAATTTTGAATTCACGTCTCCTGTCCAGATCCGAGTATCTGATGCAGTTGAGTTTCCAGAGATACCACAGTTGAGCAGAATTTGGTCGACCGGTGTGTATGGATACGGAGAGTTACCGGCGACGGTGCTGATCATGTGGTGCAGCAAGATGAAGACAAGGCAGAGAGGGGCAAAACATGGTAGGAGTGGGGTACTCATTGTAGTAGTGAGAAGACAGAGAGGAGGTATTTTGGTAAAGTTTAGAGTCTGCTCTATAAAACACAAATCGAGCGAGGAAGACGGTAAGGTGTTTCCCGGTGGCTGTGGGTAATTCAACGGTGGAAAAGTATTCGGTAGTTGTGGAAATGTTTTTTAGTAAACTACAAACAATGAGTCATGACCAGATAGCTAGGCAAAAGAGACTAGTCATGAGTCTGACTTCTGACTCCCCGAGTCTCCTTTCATTTAAAATTAAAAAAATATATAAAAATGAAGAGACTCAATGCTGATGTTAATATGATTCTTTCATTTAATATAAATTTCATACTTTTTTGCTTTACTTAAGAATTGTTCAGTAATTAATCAATCTTTTACAACGAAATCTGCTTATACAATAACAATATTTAATTACTGTTAATCCATAGTTGCAACAGTACTTACTGTAAGCAAATTGCAGTGCTCGAATCCAACAGTAAAAAACTTCAGCATCCCGGTAAAAGCCCCAAAACAGTTCATGTTCTTTTGATATTTTATTCATTGACTTGGAACTTATCACTTTTTCTCTCTTTTTCCCCCCCTAGATTCAGGCATTAGCTGCACAGACTCACAGGCCCTTTCATCCTCCTCACTCGTATAATTTTCTATAGTAATCTACGTTTAATTAGTACGTAAGATATCAAATTAGAATAGTCAACCTAACATAATGGGTCTGGTGTCACAATTAATCACAAGTCGAACCGAGTGCAATGTGCTTAGTAGTATGAATATTATGTGACATCGACAATGCTAACCCACCAGAGATATTTGTGTAATTGTTTGAAAAAATTGTTTATCTATAATCAATTATTTTTAATAAATATAATTATTTTTTATTAAATGAATTTATTTTTATCACAAATAATTTTTATCATCACAAATAATCCTTCATAAATATTTATTTTTGCCATATGCTTAGTATGAATATTACGTGATATCGACAATACTACCCCACCAGAGATATTTGTCTAATTGCTTGAAAAAACTTGGGTAAACTTTTCTTTTTAGCAATTAAAACAGGTAAATTAAGTCTCGTCTCACAATCAGCTCACTCTTGATTGTTAAAAGTACCCTTTAAGCTATTTACACAAGTAGACTTTTAAGTTTGTATAGGGTGTCCAAAGAATATCTCTAGACTTGAGCTACATATTTTAATCAAATTTTAAAATATATATAAAATGAGTTTTACTACTCATCATCCCACAAATCACATTTATTTTATTTTTTAAAATTTTTATTTTTTTTTATTTTGTTGTTCTTAAACTTATTGAATTTTTTTACGTACTCATCATCTATATACTACACATTTAGTAAGAAAAAAAATTAAAAAAAATTGTGATCTATGAGAATAATGAGTAGAATTTTTCTTATAAAATAATGAGATTGGCGTAACTATTTTACAACTTATCTTACTACCAACTTAAGTGATAGTTTCATTTCATAAAAAAATATTATTATTTTTTATTATATTTTATATAGCTATTTTAGAAGAAAGTTATATATTAAAAAAAATGTATGTATCATATATGGTTATGTACAATTGCATTTAGTAAAAATTGTTATCAAAACCTTTAATGCAACTCGCAGGAACCCTTGAGAATCCAAGTTGAATCCACGAAGAATAACTAGTCATTAAAAGGATCAGAACAGTTAGCACATAGAGTTGTGTTATGTGCACGGATTGGCATGGCAGTATGTCATGACATTGCCACCTCAACACAACCAACAATATATGATCTTTGACCATGCTGAGCTGGCATGCCACGTTAGCATGATTGATTTTGTGTTTTGTGCCACATTAGTATTTAATTTTGTACTTAGCACTACAAAAAATTTGATTTTTAAGGACGAAATTTGTTATGAACAAATTAAATTTCATCTCTAAAAATGCTTGAGCTACTAAATTTGTTCGAACGGACAAATATCCATTCGAATAAGATATTTTGTGACGAACAAAATCGTCTAAAAAAACCGTTCGAAAGGAATAAAATATATTCGAACAACCAATTAATCTCTGTTCAAACAGTATATAATCTGTTCGAATAATAATATTGGCGAGAAATTAATTTATTTTTCCTGGAAAAAATTAATAACTGTTTGAACTTAAATTTATTTATTCGAACAGACATTTTTTCCATTATTTTCTTTATTATCATTAATTTGTGCATATATTTTTTCCATTAAAGTAATAAATATTTTTTTCATTAATTTGTTATCATTTTTAAAATATAAAAATGTGTATATATTATATATTATGATTTGCGGTGAGTTAAAATATTTATAAATTCATAAATTAATTTTATGTAATTAATTTCAAAACTTTATAGTGATTTCTTTTATGTTAAATTTATATAAATATAACTATAAACATAGTATCATTTTTTATATTATCATGAACGACAAGTAAAATGTAAAAAAATAAACAAGGTAGCAAACACGAAAAATAAAAACCATACATTAATTACATCTCAAATATATAATGTTCAATATAACATAAAAAAAGTAAAATAATAACTAAAACGATTATTTGCTAAGTAAACAACATCCTCTTATAACATTTTAATGCGTTTATCCAAAGTCCTAAGCTTCTCCATGATGGGGCTGAACGAACTCCACAAACAGAGCTCGTACTTGATCCAAAGTAGCCCCAGGAGGTTTTCTTTCAACAGCGGCAGTATTAGTAGAAGCTGGATTAGTGGGCAGGGTACTAGGCTGTTCTGGTGCAGTCTTCCGCAAGTGCCCCTTGCTCTTGCTGAATGTGATCCTGTTAAAGGACCCCATTTGTGGCGACCTCCGCTCAGTCGCAGACACTATAACCCCTAATTAAAGTAGGATGTTAGATATCAGCAATGCAAATAGTAGACTACCTCTAAAGGAGTAGCGTGACTCTGATTGAATGCGGTGGAAGAAATACAATGCCAAATCAATGGGGTCCCCCCGTACTATCCGCAACAAAAATCTGGCTCGATCGATCCTGAAATCAGTCTTGTGTTTTTTCGGATCGATGTTATAGCCAACAATCAAATTAAGCATTCTGAAAAATGCTATACAATCGGCCTGTCGGATCACCTTGCTCCCATCATATGGAGGAGCCAAAGGGTCTCGCACTAGATGACGCAATTGATCGTTTGTGAGACCATCATCAGGTAGATCCTCATCCTCACTACCATCCGAACTAGCATCCAGCTCTACATTTGGGGCTAGCGTGGAGGATGCGAACAGTGTGTCAAAATCAGATGGTGCAGCTGCTGGTCCTAGTGTAGCCTCTGCAGGATATGCGTCGGCCACGCGCGGGATGTCAAGAAACTGAGCAATAATGCTGGGGAGAGAAATTAATACTCACTCCCCGAACCGATAAGGTGTAGAATAGAGCATCATCGTTCTCCTCTCCCATGGCAAGGTAAAACTCACCGACCATCTCTGGATATGCAGTCCCACGCTGCTGACAGATCAGTGCTCATGACTGCTCAGTGAAGATGGACTATATGCTCCTTCCGACCCATGAAAGATCAAAGAAGTCAGCTAAAATGATATCACGCTCGACGAGTGTAGGCCTTGCCTCCTAAGCATGAGTTGCTCCACTACTTTGGCCGGCTTGATCTCTTGTACGTTTTCTTCTGCTAGATGCCATTAGTATACTGTTTAACCACAAGAAAAGTAATAATATAATTAACCATAATATTTAAATTATATTATTGAAGAATTATATTATATTGAACTGAATTGAAATAACTAGTTCGAACGAAATATATACTATTCGAACTAGTAAAATCTATTCGAATGGAATATTTTGTTCATTCGAACCAACAATTAATACTTCATTCGAATGAAATTATTTTATTCGAACAGAAATAAATCTGTCTGGCAACATTGAATTCGAACGGACTAGGGTTAGTTTGAACGAGAACTAGCCAAACAGCCATGGCTGAGTCGACTCAGCCTGAACGAAAAAACCAAATCTAGACTTCATGCTTTGTTTCAATCAGTAGAAATGATTAAGGAGTGAAGCTCAATCATTTCTACCAATTATTTTGTTGTTCTTTCTACAAAATATACCAAAATGGGAGGATTTCGGATTCGAAATCCATACCCCCCAAACACAACCTATTCGTGCAAAAAACCAAACAATAGAGGTGGAGAGTTGACCCATACCTCTTAGAAGCTCAAATGTGGGGTTGCTACAACGGTTGATTGACGGTTTTGGCGGCAGAGCTAAGGGGCGAACTCGGAGGCCCTTGGCCATTGCTGGTTCGAATGAGAGAGTTTTGTTTCATTGTAATCGAACTGTTATTATACTAATGAGTAAATGTTCAGTTCAAACGGGACTTCACAGATTCAAATACCTCAACCTCTAGTTCATTTTCACTTCGAGTTTGCATTTCTTTGGAGGCAGAGCTCACTGGTGTGTGTGAGAGAGTGTTGTGGAGAGAGCGAGGAACAGACTTAGTGAGAGAGAAGGGATTCTTGAGAGAGAGGAGAAGTTTATAAGAGGTAACTATTATTTTTTTGGTATTTTGTGTTTTTGTATTTCAAATTTCATTAATGTTAGTTTATTGCACATGATTTAGGGTTTCTCATAATTTGTTTTATGCTTATGTAGGTATTGTATATTGCTATTTTGTTTGAATTGCTTAAATTTGAAGTAATATTTCTAATTTTTAGACTTTTGATAATTTAAAGTTTTTAATTCATTATGTTAAGATTTTTGGTATATTTGTGTTTGTACAATCCCATTTAAAATGTATCCTACACCAATATGCATCTTATGAGATTGTATTTGTGAAAATTGTGTTTTGTGGCAAATGTTTTGTCTCTCTTTCGTGTTTGAAATCTGGACTTGTACCGTTCGAACGCGATACTCTTCATTCGAGCTGAATCTTGTCCAAACAGAATTTGTTCGAACAGAATCTTGTTTGAACATACTAATAAGATTTTACTTACTAGATTTTACTTAAAATTATAAGATATATAAAAATTATACTTAAAATATAAAAAACTTAAGAATTATTAAGTCTATATTTTGCACATAAATTAAAATTAAGTCTTAAAATATAATATAGCATAAGGAGTATATAATTAAAAAACTATATAGTATAATTACAAAATATTTTGCACTTAATTGATAATGGAAACTTATAATATAATATAACATAGGAATTATTAACACTTAAATTAATAATTAATACTTATAAAATATTTAATTAAAAAACTATATAATAATATAATTACAAAATATTTTGCACTTAAATTAAAATGGAAACTTATAATATAGTATAACATAGCAATTATTAATACTTAAATTAATGTTTAATACTTATAGTATAATTGTAGGAGTTGGACAGTTTTGGATTTTGGGGTCATTTTTATATGTACTTTTTTTTTTTTTATAGATAAATTCCCATACATTAAGCTCAAAACAGACTTTGAATACAAAATAGTATAGTACCAACAGACCTGATACTATCACCAACAGTAAGTGCATCACGACTTAAAACATGAGCTACAATATTACTAGCTCTACGCGTATGTCTTTCAGACCAAGATGTGAAAGAATTCAGGACATTTTTAGTGTCACTAATCATTGTTCCCACATAAGAATCAGTGACTTCCTCTGCCTTTAAGTAGTTGACAACTTGTTAGGAGTCCCCTTCCACGATTAGTTCCTTCCAGCCTAGACTCTTGCAAAAGATGGCTGCTTGCAATAGAGCAAAAGCTTCTGCCAGCAAAGGGTCAGGATATAGATCATGGCTCATTCTCATGGTAGCCTTGACTATTCCTTCCCAATCTCGAATAACAGCTCCAACACCCACCTTGCAATTGATCTTATCGAGGGCAGCATCCCAGTTAAGTTTTAACATACCATGGGGAGGAGGTTCCCATTGAGATGACATACTCATAGCAGTTGTTGAAGTCTTGGAGTCATGCTGAAGTTGGCTGAGCTCTTCAATGAAGGCTTTGGTTTGATGAATGAGAGTATAAGGATGCATGAAAAGTTCTATTAAAGATTAGATCATTTCTTCTCTTCCATATCTTCCAAGCTGTGATGGCAGACTCAGTCATCTCTTCATCTTCTAGGTTTTCAAGGAAACTCTCTACCAGGTGTTTGAAAGACTGATTTTGTAGGCTTGTTTTTTAGAGCTTCCTATTACATTGATCCCAGACATCCCGGGCAGCTAAACACTCCCACAAAGCATGCTCAATAGTTTCTGGATGTAAACAACAAATGGGGTAAGAGGCATCTTTTGTCACCTTTCTCTGATAAAGGTTTATTCTTGAGGGAAGTGCATTTAGGCAGGCCCTCCAAAGGAAGGATTTTGTAGCATTTGGGATCTGCAAGCCCCAAATTTTTGTTCCACCTCCCTCACAAGCTCAGAGGCTTGGCCTTCCTCTCTTTTATCCATGTCAGCATTTAGGAAATATGCAGTCTTGACTAAGAAAATACCGTTGGGAGTGCATCTCCATATCAACTTATCTGCCTTCTGGAAGGGACAGAGGGGTATGCTTTTGATGATTGCAGCCTCTGTACTATCAAAAAGAGCTGCTACCATGGGAAGATCCCATTGGTGAGTGGAGTGGTCAATGAGCATAGCAACTTTAGTGTCTGCAGGTAGGAATCTGGTTGAGCTTTGGGGTCTGAAAGTGGATTTTTGAGGAATCCACTTGTCATTCCAGATAGTCACTGATTGTCCATCCCCAATATGCCAAATTAATCCCTCCTCAAGCAGTGGTTTAGCAGAAATGAAACTCTGCCATAGGAAAGAGGAGTTGTTGCCCACTTTAGCTGTGAGAAAGTGTCTTCCTCTAAAATATTTTTCCTTTAGAACCTTTGCAGCTAGTGAGTCTAGAAAGGAGAGAATACGCCAGCATTGCTTGGCCAGTGAGGCAGCATTAAACTTCTCAAAATCTCTGAGTCCCAAATCACTTGACTTCTTGGACTTACTCATCTGTTTCCATGTGACCCAGTGAATCTTGCGGTCTTGAGCTTGTTGCCCCCACCAGAAGGACCTAATTTGTCTGTTAAGGTCTTGAAGTAATTGTTTTGGCAGCTTGAAAATCTCCATGCAATAGGTGGGTATTGACTGGATTACAGCTTTGAGTAGAATCTCCTTCCCTGCTTGAGAGAGTAACTTGGTTTTCCAGCTGTTCAACTTTGCCTGAACTTTTTCTAAAACACCTTTAAGGGAGGAGGTTCGAGATTTGCCAATGAGGGCTGGTAGTCCCAAGTATTTCTCATATGAATTGATCCCTCTAATCTCGGCAATGCTTGTTACTATCCCTTTAGTATCCTCTCTAGTATTCCGACTGAAATAGATTAAGGTTTTTTCCTTGTTTAACCTCTGCCCAGATGCCTTCTCATATATGTCCAGCAAGTGGAACAAATGACTCCATTCAATTGAGTTGGCCTTGCAGAAAAGTAAAGAGTCATCTGCAAAAAAGAGGTGGTTAATGTGCAGGTGGTTCTGTCTAATGGGTAAACCAGTGATTTGTCTTCTGCCCTATTAAGTAAACAGCTGAGGGGCTTTCACCACACAAAATGAAGAGGTAAGGTGATAGGGGGTCCCCTTGCCTCAAACCTTGAGAGGGGCAGAAAAAAGGTTGAGGCATTCCATTTACTATGAGGGAGTATGTAACTGAGGTGACACAAGTCATGGTTAAGCCAATCCAATAGTTTGAGAATCCCAATTTTGCCATTACAGCAGCTAAGAAATCCCACTCAATCCTGCATAAGTTTTGCTCATGTCCAGTTTTAAAGCATGAAACCCTTTCTGCCCTTCAATCTGGCTTTCATGGTATTCAAGGCTTCAAAAGCCACAATGACATTGTCGATTATAAGCCTCCCTAGAACAAAGGCTGTCTGTGTAGGGGAAATGATCTCAGGCAACACAACTTTGAGTTTGTTTGCTAAAGTCTTAGCAATGATTTTGTAGAAGACATTGCAAAGGCTAATGGGCCTGAAATCTGTGACCTGAGTTGGGTTAGTCTTCTTTGGGATAAGAGCTATAAAAGTTTCACTTAGCTTTCCATCTCATTTTCCCCCATTCAGAGCCTCTAAAGCCGCCTCACAGATTCTAGAACCTACTGTATCCCAGTGCTCTTGGAAGAACTTTGCTGGAAAACCATCCGGCCCTAGAGAGCCTAATGGATTCATGCTAACAATGGTTGTTTTGATCTCTTCAGTTGTGAAAGGTTTGGATAGAAACAAGTTCATATCATCTGTGACTACCTGTGTCATTGCTGCAAGGCATTCCCCAATACCCATTGGTTGGGATGTTGTGAACAATTCAGTGAAAAACTGTTGGAAAACATGGCTTATTTCCCCAGGATCACTAGTCTCCTGACCTGAGTTGGATTGGATCTTACTAATGGTATTGATCTTCTTCCTCTGACTTGCACATTTGTGAAAAAAACTTAGTATTTCGATCCCCATTCTTAAGCCAGGTCTGTTTGGCTCTTTGCTGCCACTTGAGATTTTCTGCATCCATGAGGTCCTTTAACTCTTTCTGCACAAGCTTTATCTCAGCACTTAAATGGCCTTGATTCATGTGTTGCAGTTGGTTTAGCTGCTCAGTTTTAGATTTTAGGTACCTCCCTTGGTTCTTAAGATTGTTTCTGTTCCACACTTTTAAATCATCCTGACAGAATCTGAGGCCTTGTAGGGTTTTTAGTATAGCACCTGGCTTATGAGCTGAATAGTCCCAGGAATTTTTTATAATATTCTCACATTCCCCTGCCTATTCCATGCAGCTTCATACCTAAAGATCCTGCCTTTATTTTGTGCCAAGGCTTGCCCCTTTGACTAAATTAGAATTGGTTTGTGGTTTGATTGGGTACTTTCCAGGTGTGTTACTGTATGATTGCCAAACTTTTCCATCCAAGCTTTGTTGCCACAAGCCCTATCAAGTCTTTCTTTGGTCAATTGGTCCCCCTCCCTGTTGTTTTCCTAGGTAAATCTATCACCGAAGAAACCCAAGTCATACAGGCCACATGAATACAGAGTTTCTCTAAAGCTCAATATCTATCTGTGAGGTCTAAGGGAGGCCCCAACTTTTTCTGCTTGATGGGTGATCTCATTGAAGTCTCCAAAGCAAAGCCAAGGGGTGCTAGCTTCAGGTTTTAGAGCCTTTAACAAGCTCCAGCTTTCACGTCTCTTTGTGGTCATTGGGTGGCCATAGAAGCCTGTAATTAGCCACTTAGAGTTGTCTGAGATAGGTTTAACCTTGGCAAAGATATGCCAGTTTGTGTAGGTGAGGAGATCCACTTCAATGGATGAGTTCCAAAGTAAAGCCAAGCTATCACTCCTTCCTCTACTATCCACACAAAAGCAGCTATCAAAACCCAGTTTTATTTTGTTAGTTTTTCCAGTTTGTCACGGCTGCACTTGGTTTCCAAAAGAAAAGCCAAGTTGGGAAGCTTTGTTTTCACCAAGAGGTGAAGTTCCTGAATTGTTCGAGCGTTCCCAAGCCCTCGACAGTTCCAACTTAGGCATTTCATTGGGATTGGTGGGGCTGCACTGCAGCCTCCACCAAACTATGCTAAGTTTTGCTCCTTGCAGGCATGAGTCTTAGGTTTGGTTTCTTGTTGACTTCCTTACCAGAAACATTAGCAATTTCTTGAGCTTTTCTCTTAGTCTTTGTTACATGAGTATGGGCAGTGGGTTTGTTTGTAATATCTGTGAGGTCACTTTGGTGCCCTCTAGCCTTCCTTTTCCAGGACCTAGCAATGGTAGGTTTATTGGGTGAAGGGATTCTCATGTCATGATCCACGATGGGATTATTACCAAGGTGATTTTCTACTGACGCATGGTTGTCCACAGCAGGCCTCGTTTTCCCACCCTTATCAAAAGAGTCAACAGGGTTCAGTTTGTGTACCTGAGTTTGACAATCTGTGTGATCCTTTGGAGTGCTGTCCTGACTGTCAGTAGGCATAGCAATTGAAGGGAAAGTCTCCGGATGTTTGGTGGTAGCAGTTCTACTATTGTCAGGTGTCCACTGTGTTGCCAGGGCTGAGAGATCATAGTCTTGGTGACATGTAGCAACTTTTCCTCCACCTGCTTTGACCAAAACAGAAGCTACTTTTTCTGCCTGTGTAGGTGTAGCCCTGAAACTGGAAGTTCCACCTTCTTCCTTATTGGTGTTTCGCCTCCATGACGGATCATGGTCATGGTCCTGTCCCACAGAGCCACCATACTTTTTCAGAGGTTTCCCTTGTGCAAAGGAGGAATTTGCACGTAGCCATTGCCCATACTGCTCTGTGGCCTGGGAATCTTGGGATAGTTTGGCACACCTCCCCTTCCCATGCATTAACAGACCACAGCTGAAACAAACCAGTGGTAGTCTCTCGTACCTGAATGAAAGCCAATATTGCTTGTCACCAACCTTAAGAAAACGACCTCTTGGAAGGGCCTTAGTAATGTTCACTTCAACTCTGGTTCGTAGACAGTTGCTCGAGCCATAGCCATCTGAGTCAACCTCCACTTCAATCACTTTCGCTAGGCCCAACCCCACTAGACCACCAACACTCTTGGTCATACCAGCGAAAGGTAGATTATGGATCTGAATCCAAAAAGGCTCATGGGTGAATTGCACCTCTGTGGGGGATAACTCTCCATCAAACTCCTTCATGCAAACCAAGTGACTGTCAAAAGACCATGGTCTCCCTCTCATAACTTTTTCTTTATCTGTACAATGCTGAAACTCTAGAAGAAATTTGTTTGTTCCAAATTCCTTGAATGTGATCCATCCCTCTGTATTCTAGGCTTTGGCCATGGTAGTCTTGAAGGTCTCTCTATTTGAGGTTTTGTCATTGGAGATCATTGCTAGCAAGCAGTGTTTCCCTTTGTTGTTGGAGGATAACAGAGCCTAATCTGGAATGGTGAGCTCCTCTTGCTCCTCCTCTATAAGCCTTAATGATTCCCAACGTTGTGTAATCTCTTCTGTCATCCTGTGAAAACCTTTCTAGGCTAAAAGCCTAAGAGAAGTGAACTTGTCAAGAGATAAAGGAAAAGCCTCACCCTGCAAAGAGGAGAGGAGGATCATTGATTTAACTGGTATGCAATCATTTTTAAATGTACTTGAACCTTAGACACATTCGAAAGTTCTGGCCAAATATTCTCTTAAAGAATGCATGGGTACAACTCTTGAAATGTTCAAAGTGGACAGTTTGAGATTCTATTATCTATATGACAAATATATTTAGTTTAAACTCTTGTGGTCCGTCCAAGCGAGCTATCTAGTACTCAGGATGTTTGGTGCATGGATATAGATTTCACACAAATAACAGAAAACGATATAGGAAAATTCAAAATTGTGGGATCGTAGTCGAAGGAAGCCATGGGGATGATAACATTGACTTCTACAGAATTGTGGAAGATATCATAGTGTTAAACTACGTGGGGGAGATATATGGTCTTGTTATTTAAATATAATTGGTGGGATGTCTCAAATCCTAAGTTAAGAGTGCGTAACGATGATTTTTTATGAGTGTCAATACATCTCGCACATGGTATGAGGACGATCCCTTTGTTTTCGCTTGCCGAGCAAATCAAGTTTTTTATTTAGATGATCCGGAGTAGGGAAACCCATGGCGGGTAGTGGAGAAGTTTGCACCAAGAAATGTATATGATTACATTCCAGAGGCAAATGAACCACATGAAAAAGTTGATAGTCCAGCAAATGAAGAAGCATATCAAGAAAACGAAGTAGACATCAATCTATTTGTTGATATAAGTCAATATGATATAATCTCATTGCGTAGAAAAGATATTCAATCCGAAGTAATTGAGGGTGAAATATCGGAAGAAGATGAATCAACCGACATATCTAGTGAGGATGAGGGTGATGAGTGAGCGAAAGTGCACTCTAAATATCCTATTATTGGAATAAACTGTTAAAATATAAATAGAAATAATGAGATATAATTTATACTATTGAATTTAATATCTCTTCACATGAGATATATTTGAGCATGATTTTATAATATTTTAAATGTCAAATATTGCATTATTGGTTGGTAAGAGATAATTTACAATTGGGCTTTACACTTCATGTTTTTAAAACTTTACTATTCGATTTTTACATTGGGTTTTATTTTGATGGCAGCCGCATGGAGTATAAAATGCATGGCAACAAATAGGAGAAGAGAATTACAGCAGCCGTATATCACTTCAAGAACTTGCACTTCTTCTACCAACTATCCTCATACAACGTGAAATGAAGGGTTAAAAAAAAAAAAGAAAAAAAAAAAGAGAGATTTATAGCAACATGGGCCATTTTGACATTTTAATTTAGACACAACACGTGGGGGGCAATTTTGGGGTTTTTTTGGCCTTTTTGGTTGTTAGAAACGAGAAGAACCAGACTGACGAAGAGAACACGCACAACATAGATCTGGAATTAAAATTGGATGGCCGTCATTTGCTTGATTTTCCTCCTGAGATTTTTATTGTCCATTATATTTATGGGTAACTAAATTCTCAAGTAGGGCGAGGGATGAACTTGCACAATAGATGGTATTTTTATTTATTTTTAATTTATGTATTTGATTTTCAATTACTAAAACTCTTTTTTTTTTATCATTCTCAATTCATTGATGATGTTTTCTTCTCTGAATAATCATAGAATTTATTCTGTTTATGGATTCAGTTATACTTTTTCTATTGAATGGATTAGCTTTTTTATTATGTTTGGATTAATTATTTATCTATATTGATTTAATTTTTTGCTGCAATATCACTTCCTAAGTATATTGTCGTCGTTTGATTTTTTCAATAGTAATAATAATTTACGTATTTTAAAAGTGGTGAATGGTTTTTCAAAGACTTACATCTGATTTAATCTTGGTTTATAAATCTATACCTTCCAATTAGGAATTATGGGAATTGAGTTCCCAATTGAGTTATTCAATTAATTAAGAATAATTAAAATACCAGATTTGTGCAAGGGATTCCCAATTCTTTACTGTTTGTCAAATTTGAGTACTTTTTTTCGTTAGTCACTTTGCTTCACTTTAATTTGCATTTAAAATTAATCTTTGTTCTCCATTAATCATTTAATATTTTTCTTTAGTTTCTTTGTTCCTTCTAGTATTTTTTGGGCGTAATCAGAGGACGACTGGTCTAGCAAAAAGGATAATGAATGAATTTCAAACATGAATTTAAGTATTATTCTTATAAATATCCGTAACGTTTGTTTGAATAATAATTTGTTACAATTTCAAATGCATATGCCTCCCAAACGCAAAGTAACACGTGTGCCATCCCCTTCCATTATTGACTCCTCGTATGGTTCACCTACCATGAATAGTGAGTCAACATTACCAGACTCAGAACAAGGTATTTTATCAAACTAAATACCACATTTTATGCTCAATTAAGTAATATATCTATAAAATAAAATAATTTAATTAAAATACATGCTTTAATTACTGGATATATGGCTGTTGTAAGCCAATGCTGAGGTAGAGGCACTACGAGGGGTGTCTGCATAGAGAAAGTAAGGAAAGTGAGAAAAATTAAAGTTGATATTCTTGATGATCACATCGGTGGCTCCACAGATTAGGCAGCGTGGCTTGCTTCTTATGTTGGTATGTTTACTCGCACGTATGCACCGATTGCCACATCCTCTTGGTCTAAAGTTTTCCAAGATATGAAAGACCACATAAAAAAATCGTTGCTCGGTAATAAGCTACATCTCAGGCAACTAAGTATATAACATGTTACTTTATATTTATACTAATTGTTTATAATTACTGAAAGGATAAGTTCGAGCTTAATTTTGGCTGAAGAGATGATCGATTAACGGTCGAGTAACCGAGGGTCGAGTAACCGATGTCGAATGCATTTTGGAGGTACAATAGTTGATGCCATGCACACTATAAGAAGTTCAGTACTACAAGAGAGGCGCGCCAAAATCTATTCCAAGCAATGCCACCAAACGAATGGGAGAAGATTTGTGATATCTTTGAAGATCCTGTTTATCAGGTTATTTTGCTGCTATTTTTTAATAGTATATAATAGATGTGTTAAACATATAGACATAATATTTTTTTTAGCAACAGAGCATTGTGAACAAAGCAAATAGATCAAATTTAACGATACACCATCATGTAGGTTCTCGATCTTTTCATCGTTTGTCTAACAAAATGGTAAGTTATTCTAGTCTCCATTAAATATTAACATAAAATACATTTTTCTAATTCAAGTTCTAAAATCTATTTTCTTTTTGCAGAAAGAAAAAAGTCCTGCTGACTATGATTTGACCCAATTGTATGCTAAATCACATAAAAATAGTAATGGTGTTTGGACCAATCCCAAAGCAGAAGCAAATTATGTAAGTTTAAGTTTCTTTAATTCCATTGTGACTATATATTTTTGTTACTTATACTAACTAGTATGTTTTTGTTATTGTAGGACAAGATGATATCTCTTAAGGAAACTATTGCGGATCCATATGATGCATGATCTGTCAACGATGCTCAGATCATTTCTCAAGTTCTTAGATCACTTTCTGGATATTTGAGGAGCTTAGGACGTTGAGTCAAACCATCCTCAATATCATCATCCTCTTCTCGAGCCAGATTGAATGACGACAAGACTAAGGAATTGGAGGAAGCAACACTTGAAATAAAACGATTAAGGTCCAAGGAAAAAGAGTTCTTGACCCGATTAGATCAAGCAACCGATCTTGAGGCGAGATTAGAAGAGAACATGCAGAGGAGACTGGGGGTGGAGGTACAAAAAGCTGTGCTTGAACAGTTGCAGTCAATTATGTCACAAAACTCTATACCACCACCATAATTGTAAAAATTTATTTTTTCTTTCATTTTCTTTATATTATTATGTTCCAAAACATTTGAATATTTGATGTTTGAATTACAATGTGTAATACTAGTATGGTATTTTTAATTAATTAAATTTTGTTCTGTATGACTAATACCATTCGAGAGGTAAATAAACAGTCCGAACGGAAAATTACCATTTATAAATCCATTCGAATAAAAACAGACCCATTCGAACAAAAAATAACCAATTCGAACGATAAACGAGAAATCCAGTTCAAACGACCAAAATTTATATTTGAACAAAATTTATTGGTTGAAACACTCATTTCGTTCAAATAGGATCAAATATGGTTATTTGTTTGAATCAAAATTTTATTTATTTCGAATGGATTGGTTAGTTCGAACTGACAAATATTCCATTCAAAAACTTTATTGAGATGAAATGGGTTCGTCTAAAAAAAAATTTCCTTTCAAACAGGTTCAACTGGTTCAGGCATATTTCATCCCTAAAAGTAATTTTTTGAGACAAAAGTTGAATTTCGTCTCCAAAAACCTTTCGAGACAGTCTTTTAGAGATGAAATTTTTCGTCTCCAATTCTTTTTTGGGACAAAATTGGAGTTTTTTTAGACAATTTTTTTTTTATCTCAAAAAAACAATATCTTTTGTCGTGTAGGTTAAGATAACATACGTGTTAGGGCGTTGTCGTTCCTCATGTGTGACGTATGTGGTTAGACTTTAGGAGTGGAGGGCGAATTTTCTCTCCTCTGCTAGGGCTTCTTTTGCTTCGTGTGGGGGCATTGTCGCGCCTCATGGTCATGGTGTGGCCCTCCGATGGTTGCTGGAGGGGTGGGTGCTACTGGGTGTCAGGGAAAGGGGTCAGGAGAAGGATCTGGAGATGATGAGGGTGGGAAAGGAGCGGGTTAGGGGGGTGGACCCACGTTTGCTCAAGCCCTTCAACGGCCCCTGCCGATTGCAAAATTTAGGCTGCCTTTGAGAAAATCGGAACTTATTAATGGGGCTTTTGGATTTGTTTTCTCGGATGTGGAGATGGATAGGGCGGCAGAGGAATTGAAGTTTTCTTTGGTGCTAAAGTTTGTGGCAAAGGGGCCTTCCATTGATGTGTTGCGGCTACAGATTATCAAGACGTGGGGTTTTACGGAAGTCCCCATGATTAGTTTTATGGATGAGGTTCATGTCCTATTGCATGTGGCAAATGAGAAGGATTACCTGCATGCTTGGGCGAGGGAGGAAGGATGGTTGCAGGCTGTCAATTCGGTTTATTCAATTGGTCGGTGGAGTTTGATGTAAATAAGGAGCCATCTATTGCGCCACAGTGGATATTTTTGCCTAGTTTGCCTTTACATCTATACCAAATGGATTGTCTATAGATTTTGGCATCTCGGTTTGGTAGATTCTTTGGTATCAACAATGCGACGTTATATCGAACTCGGGCTACAGGGGCGAAAATTTGTGTGGAAGTGAATCTCCAAGATGAACCCGTGGATGGTTTTCCATTGGTAGTTGGTCAAAAACAAGCAGAAAGTAACGTATGAGAATAAGGGTTTTTACTGTAAGAAATCCTTTCGACAAGGGCATACAGAGGTAGTGTGTCGATCAGGCATGAAAACAAGGGCCAAGATCAGCAGAAACGAGAGGATGCGAGGACTAGGAAAAGAGCATGAGGATCAGGTTTGGAAGGAAGTTGGGCGGAAAAAGCAAGTTGCGGTTTCGTCTGATGCTAAGAAACAGAGTAAGGAGGGTATTTAGGAACCTCTTGTGGCACAACAGAGTAATGTGGAAGAGGGGAAGATAGATGAGGTGGTGCGAAATGAGGGGGGAGTGAATGCTGGGGGTGAGAGGGAAATGGATGCCATTCAGGTAGAGGAAGGGGAGATAATGCAGACTGAGAGTGTAGTGGTGGGGGGTGATCCTAGCAAGTAGGTGGTAGAGAATTTGTAGCTGCCAATGATGGGCCATACTCCCCAGGGTGCAGAAATTTCAGTTGATCACGTTAAGGGGAATATTGCAATGGAAACTCCTAAGGTTCAGAAGCAGAGCTTGGAACAAAATGGTAATGACATGGTATCCGAAAGTGATGAAGAGGAATGTGAGGAAGTGTGGTGTGATGTAGATCTTAGAAATACAAGTGATGAGTCCATGTTGAACGCAAAAGAGAATGGGGCAGACGGTTTAAACCAGCCGAAAGAGGGGCAGCAAGGTTCTAGTCAGGGGAAGGTGTCTTTCGGTTATTCATCTCAGCGGGAGGTCGTTGAAGTCTCACTGTTACGGGAAAAAGAAAAAATGTATGAGTCGGACATAGAGCATTGGTTGCTATCCAAAAAGAATATAGTGGAAAAAACATTGAGGAAGTCTCAGAGGGTTCATACCCGTTCTCATAAATTGGATTTATGATTGATACAATATTTTTCAGGAATACTAGAGGGTTGGGAAAGTCTAGAGGAAGGCTGAAAAAATTAATTAAGAAGTTTCAAGTGGATTTGTGTGCTATTTCAAAGCTGTTCGCGGCTGAGGAGCGTATTGCAATATTGGGGAATTTTTTCAGCTACCATCATTCTCTATCTAATGAAATCAGGGTGGGAAACTATGGAGTTTCTGGAAGGATACAAATGCCTTTGAGGTGACCTTGATTACCGCACAGATGATATCACGTGGTTCAGCAAGGACAGTCAACTAATCCTAGTGACGTTTGTTTATGCAAAATGCTCGTATGTGAAACGAAGAGAGCTTTGGAGGAGCTTGGAAGAGATCCAAGTTTCAGATGTTCCTTGGGTGATTATAGGTGATTTTAATGCAATTCGAATGGATGCGGAAAGGTTGGTGGAAATCCAAGGTCTCTAGTATCTATGTCGGATTTTAATGATTGTATTCATCGTTGTGGGCTAGTTGATTTATCAAGCACAGGACAACAAATGTCGTGGTGTAATGGGCACAAAGGGGTGTCGCGTAGCTGGGAAAAGCTTGATAGAGTCCTCATTAATACGACCTTTTCAGATTTTTTTAGTTCGGCTCATTTTTTATATCTGAGTCGGAAATCTTCTAACCATTGTCCTATGGTGGTTTATTTGCATATGTTGTTCTCTTCGTACGGTCCATCCCTGTTTCATTTCCAGAACACGTGGTGTTCGAATCATAATTTTGTGTCTTGTGTTAAAGAGGCCTGGTGTAGGAATGATTCGGCCTTGGGTCTTTCGAAACTTGCAGTCCATTTGAAGCGAACGAAGATTGCTCTACGTGCATGGAACCGTAATTTTTTTGGGAGAGTGGGTGCTAATCTTCAAGCTCTTGAGGAGTGGATGGAAATCTTGGAAAGTCAATTGCAAGCAGGCTATTCGGAGGAAGTTGAAGATAATTTTTTGGCTACTAAGTTGGAGATACATGTGTGGGAAAATAGAGAAGCCACTCGCCTATGACAAATTGTAAAAAAAAAAAAAATGGTTAACTGAAGGGGATCAGAACACTAAATTCTTCCATTCGGTTATTAATCAGAAGTGTAAGAAGGGTCACCTAGATACAATGGTTCTGACTGATGGATGAATTTTGGAGGGTGCAGAGGTAGTGCACAACGGGGTTGCTATTTTTTTCCGGAATTTTCTTGAGGAGCCGTTCATCATTGAGCCTTGTGATCTCTCTGTGTTAATCAATAGGCAAATTTCAAAGGCTGAAAATAATCTCTTGTGCTCGGAGCCAATAGAGGAGGAAGTCGAAAGATTGGTGTTCTCTATTCCGAAAGAGAGTAGTCCAAGGCCGGATGGATTTGGATCAAAATTTTATATGTCTTGTTGGGACATTGTAAAGGAAGATCTCTTCGAAGCGGCAAAAGCTTTATCATCATGTAAGAGGTCTTGACAAGGTTACTTTAGAGGAATTTTGAGGAGGGTCATATTGGTAAATTTTATCATCCAATTGGGGTGCCTACAGTATCCAACTTATTATATGCGGATGACATCCTTATATTTACCAATGGCGGAAAGATGTTGATAAAAAAATTTGGTGAATGTTCTTGAGACGTATGAGAAGTGGTCGGGTCAGAAAATCAGCAAGACTAAATCAGTTATTTTTTTGTCTAAACATATTACCCCAGCCCGTAAATGGGGTTTATTGAGAAGCACAGGCTTCACAGAAGGCAAGTTCCCAGTGACATATTTGGGCGCGCTTTTGGATTTAGGCAAGTTAACTTCCCAGATTATGGAGCCTCTAGTGGATAAGATTTGAAAGAAAATCGCCAAATGGAAACTTAAATTGCTCTCGTAAGGTGGAAGATTGATTTTATTTAGACATGTTCTGTCTAGCACACCTATACACTTGACGTCCGTCATTAATGTTCTTTTGGGCATTATCTCTCGCATTAATTCTCTTTTGGCTAATTTTTGGTGGGGCGAGGTGGAAGGTAAAAGGAAAGTTCATTGGCGCTCTCGGAGGAAGGTTTGCAAACCAACCTCGGAAGGGGGTTTGGGTGTGCGAGATCTTAAGGAAGTTCATAAATCTCTCCTTATGAAACTTGCTTTCAGATTGCTTACATCTAACAATTTATGGGTAGATTTTTTTCAAGGCCAAATATTGCAGGAATGACCATGTTCTAGCCTGGAAGGAGAGACCAAATGACTCGCGTTTTTGGAGATCTATGGTGGCTATCATTCCGAAAGTCATGAAGAATGTGAAAATCTTGGTGCGAGGTGGAAACTCTTCATTTTGGTTTGACAGGTGGCTTGCTTCTGGTCCGTTTTCTGTGAGTACAGAGGTGATCACCAACAAGAAGCTATGTATTCGGAATTGTTGGCATCACAACAACGGGAATTCTGTTTTATTACTAGAGTTGGTGGGAGCTGATAGAACTATGGATATTTTGCCCAATGTACCGACTGGGAAAAGAGGTGAGGACGTTTGCATTTGGAAGCCAGCACCTGACGGTAATTTCACTACAAGAACAGCATGAGAGGCAGTGAGAAGCCGTGGAGAAATTCTAGTGTGGAACGATTGGCTTTGGCACCCTTTACTTCCAAAAAGAATATCCATTTGTTTATGGAAAGTCAGGTTCAATTGTTTGGCTGTAGATGATAGAGTTCAGGCCAAAGGAATTTTGATGGCTTCGGTGTGCGATTGTTGTGCACAGAGGTGCCAGGAAGATAGTGGTCACATTTTCTCCTTAGGTGAGGTTGCTACAAAAATTTGGCGTTGGGCTAGTGTGCTATTGGGGACTCTTTTCACCAGCTCATCCCCTTGAAAAACAGAGTCACAGGCTGGTTTTCTTATGCCAAAAAATCCTTTATCAAAGGTATTCTAATTGGAGTAATGCCGTGTAGGATTACATGGTGCTTATGGAAGAGAAGATGCAAAGCAAAAATGGAGGGTGTTCAACAAAATGCAGAACAGGTCTGGAGACAAGTTAAGTACTGGGTTAGTGCTATTGTAGTGAACTCAAGTGCCTTACGAAAGCTTACGCTGCCAGACATGGAGATAGTGCGGGAACTCCAACTTCCGCATCGTCCTGTTTGCTCAAGGCCAAGTAAATTCATGTCGTGGATTAAGCCTCCTTCTGGTTGGGTCAAACTGAATTACGATGGTAGTTGTAGGGGAAATTCGGGTAATTCAGGAGGTGGAGGAATTATTTGAGATTGGCGTGGTAGAGCGATAGCGGCTTTTTCTAGTCATTTTGGACAAGGCACAAATAATAGCATGGAACTAAAAGCAATCCTAAAAGGAATACGTTTGTGTAGACGGCTTCGCTATTTGAAGGTGATAATTGAAAGTGACTCACGCATTGTCGTGGATTGGCTTCGGAAAGGTACATGCACCTTATGGTACTTTTGGAATTTTTGGGAGGATATAGTGGCGGCGTTAGAAGGGGTGAATTTCATGGTGCTCCATCAATATAGGGAAGATAATAGTGTAGCTGATTTTCCTGCTAGAGAGGGAGAAATGGGCAAGAATGTGATTTACGAAGAGCGGTATACTCTACCTCGTCTCCTTGAGGGGATTCTTTGTTTGGATAGGTGGGGTCTCCCTTCCTTTCGTACATAGGCTTGTTTAGGTTTGTATTTTGTTTTCTCTTTTGGTCTTGGAGGTTTGCGGCACCTTTGAGCTTAGGCTTGTTTTAGAGTGGTTTGTTTGTTCAAGGCTGCTTGAGACTTGCTGTGATAGGCGGGTTTTGATCAGTCTTTTATTCATTTATTTTTTTTAGGAAAAATATTGATAGAAGTTACTGTTTGCAGCATCTATTTTATACACACTATGTGACTTCATCCAAATCGTCTATTTCTTAAAATGATGAAAAATAAGAGGAGGAAAAGAAGCCACATAGTGAGTATAAAGTATACATTCATAATAGTAACTTCTCTCTAGCATTACTCTTTTTTTAATAATTAAGAAAATGGTTATTAATAAATTTATATTTATTTTTTATTTTTTATAATTAAAAATTTTTAAAAAATATTAACAAAAAAAAAATCATTTATACTATGTACATATTTGATAATCATGTGTGAGGATTCCTTTTTCTCTGGGCCCCAAACCCCTAGCAAATAACACATGTAAATGGTAAAACAAGATATTTTATAAATATTATTTTTTAATATTATTATTATTTTAAGATTTGAAAAAGTTAAATTATTTATTATATTTTGGATATGAATTTGAAAAAGTTATTTTAGAATTTGAAAAACTAAGATTGTTTGGTATGGAAATTTGAAAAAATTCTTTTGGGATTTAAAAAAGTAAGATTGTTTATTATATTTTGGTGTGGAAATTTAGGAAGATTCTTTTAAGATTTGAAAAAAAGAAAATATTATTATATTTTATGTAAAAATTTAAAAAAATTATAATGATGAAGATGAAATGAATTGAAATAGATTGATGAGAATTTTAAAAGCAAACAGTCCCGTGTTAACAACCCCACCCACCTTTTCTATAACGTTACGACATCAACATTTCCATTTCCTTTATGAGTCTTCGTCAACCAATTAACATAATTGCTCAAAATATTATAAAGTATAAACCAAAACCCAATTGGCTTCTCTCTCTTTCTTTTTTAGTTTTTTCTGGGCTGGGAATGAACA
Source organism: Pterocarya stenoptera (assembly GCA_003123785.1). NCBI lineage: Eukaryota > Viridiplantae > Streptophyta > Magnoliopsida > Fagales > Juglandaceae > Pterocarya > Pterocarya stenoptera. Next base: position 248,627 of record QEOT01124312.1, on the reverse strand, counting down.
ATTATTGTCGTGATCTCAATTAAAATCTTCCCCGGTATCGTATGTGGCCCGCAGCAAGTCAAATCAGGTAATTTCACTTGGACACGTAGCAAGGCAGCATACTCTGGACTCACCAGACGACATGCCTTGACACAACGTGGGTTCGGCCGTTTCACCCATTTAAGCCCCGCCTTATCACTGAAAAATCTAAGCAGCTCCTTGCGAGACGCACTTTTCTTCCAAAACGTTGGACACGAATGCACCAGATCGCCAGTGTTCCCTGTTTCAGATACCACCAGATTTTCTCCCCTGCACAGTGGAACTTCCTCGTCTATCACAATCCTCTGAGCCCCACCCCTACCGTCGCTAATCTCCTGCAATTCCCTCGCAACCTCAAGGGCCCTCAACACTTCGGCCATCGTGGGCCGTTGATTTCTTTCTTCACACAAACATCTATACGCTATGTTTGTATACACCTTCAAGCACTCTGGAGCAATCACACCCATCAGACGGCTATCAATGATCTGATCAACCGTACCCTCTCGAAACAACGCCTGGCCCATTGGGCCAAACTGTGTTGCTCCTCGTCTAGCCCATTATCCACTGCTGGCCTGGCACACAACACCTCGAATTAACACCACCCCAAACCCGTAAACATCGGACTTCACCGTCAGATGACAGGTCAAGTAATAGTCCGGGTCCAAATACCCGAACGTGCCCCTCACCTTCGTGGTGACATGGCTTTTGGACAAGCTTGTTGGGCCCAGCCTGGAAAGCCCAAAGTCTGAAACCTTGGCCACCCAGTTCTCGTCCAGAAGAATATTGCTAGTCTTGACGTCGCGGTGGATGATCGTGGGTTCCGCACCTTCGTGGAGGTACGTTAGCCCTCGAGCAGTGCCCATGCAAATCTCCAGCCTCTGCTTCCAAGACAATGGAGGATCATCCGTGTTGTAAAGATGATGGCGGAGCGATTTATGAGCCATGAAGTCATACACAATGACCATGGACCGTTCATCGTCGCAGTAACCAATCAAAGAGACCAGATGGGGGTGACGAAGCTTTGATTGCATTTCGATCTCGGTTCTAAACTCAGGGTACCCTTGCATCGAAGTTGGCTCGAAGATCTTGATGGCAACCGGGGTGCGTCCGCCATCGATGTAGCCTTTGAACACCTGACCACAATCTCCTCTTCCAATGATACGATTCCTTGCAAAGCTGTTTCTGGCAGCACGAATCTCCTCCACTGTGAAGCGACGGCACAATCCTTCAAGAGATGGTGATGTTTGGATATTGTTGGTCTTTACTTTCTTCCTCTGCAAGAATATTGTTAAGCCCAAGAGAAAGAAAACGGTTGCGACAACCAGGGCAACACCAACAATGGCAAGGAGCAATAATGTCTTTGTGTGGTTGGAGTAGGTTGTGGGGTTTGGGGCAGGAGGGTGCAATGGAACTTTAGGCTGGGGTCCGGTATTCTCAAGAGCGTTACTCTTTTTGACAAGGAAATCAGATCTAGGGCCGGCACCTTTATTTCCAAAACGAGTGTAATAAAGGCCAGTGGGCATCGAGAAGATCTCAATCCCATTTATAAACGCATACGCATCATGTGAGGCATCTTTAGACGGAGTAAAAGTTATTTTCAGGCTCCTATGCTTTTCCAAGTTTACGCTGAACTCTTTGACCAAAAACTTTGAGCCTAGAAAATCTGCAGTAAGGGAAGCGCTGAAATTCCTAAGGAGGGTGAAAGGACCAGCAGTAACAGTGAAGTAGTCCTTAGACCTTCCCAAACTTTGGTATTTAGCTGGACGGAAGTGGAGGCGTAAGAGTTTTGGGCCCGGGCTGATACGAAACGAGTAAGTGAATTGAGAAATAAAGATCCGAGCAGCACTAGTGTAAGGGATACGATTGAAAGATGGTTCTTGAGGGATGAAATTTGAGACTACTAAGCTACCCTTAGATTGTTGCGGGGAAAAAAATTGTGAGCCAATATCTCCTGTCCACTCCCTGCCATCTGGATCAGTTGATATGACAGAGGAACCGCAATTAAGCGCCAAATTAGGGATGGGGAAGTAATCTGGAGAGAAGGGATTGCTGGTGATGATTGTTAGATAATTGAAGAAGATGAAAACCGAGAAGCTGAGGTGAATGTAGGAATATTTGCACGAGTGTTGCATGGTGTGGGATGACAAGCTGACACAATCTAGCTAGTTGGTGAAGGGAGCAGGCAAAGGTGCGCGAGCTATAAAAACATGGGCAACCGAGTAGTGAACGTGTGCGCGTGAACATGGTGGGGGCATGCATGGGGGATCAGTAGACTGAGGAAGACAAAATGACCAAATTAAAAGAGTTGCGTGGAAGGACATGGGGAAACATACGGCCGCCGGGTTGAGAGAGAGAGAATGAGAGATCAGTCAGGTCTGGTCAGATACCCAGTGAGAGGATACCCTCAGCCAAGAGTCAAAAAGACTACTCTAGAGTAAAGTTTGGCCCCATTGCCCAAGATGCAAAACTTACCACGTGATAGAAAATAATGACAGGACAAATTATCAACTTTAAATTAAGTACTGACAATTGTTAATTGGTTGGTACTGGCTTGCTTTTGATAAAGCAATAATTTTCTTTTTGTAGAAAGCCTGAATTAGGACAAATGATCATCGGATATTCCTGAATATATATATATATATATATATGTGTGTGTTAATCCCCTACTCTTTTCAGGTCTCTCCGCCGCGTGGTGACATCAAGTATCAAATCTAAAGTATTATAGATTATATTATGTGTCACCTACTCCTTTTCTATCATTTTCTTTTTAATATTACGTATCAGGAAATATAATTGACATGGGAAAATCTAAAATGAAGCGCATAGGCATAGTTTTTCGCCAAGTTCGTAATAAATAACATACCTTTTAACTTAAGGCTTATAGTTGTAGAGGTTAAGTAATAAAGTTTAAGTAGATATGAGATGTTCAACCAGAACCCAACTATATAGTTTTTTTACGAGTGAATTAGATTACTAAATTAAAAAAATGATGATAGATAATTGGGATCTCAATAAATTAATATTTACAAAAATAGGACATTATTCCATAGTAAATAGAGGGAAACAAGTACCTCTCATGCTTTAGTGGATCATGTCCCGATCATTACTCGGAAAGAATCTGCTTTTACGAGGAGGGGCCCAAGTTTTATCCTTTTATGAAAACAAATTTAATTCGTTATCAATTTACGAGGGGCCAATTATATATTAGTTTCTCAAATTCAATTATTGACTACATTCCCAAGGCTGAACACGCTCTTCATCCAGACAAGTATACAAGTATTCGTTTGTTTTTAATAATGAGGTAAGATTAAAATTAAAAAGTTAAATAAAATATTATTAAAATATATTTTTTAATATTATATTTATTTTAAAAATTAAAAAAATTAAATTATTTATTTTATTTTATATAAAAATTTAAAAAATAATAATAATAAAATAAAAAAATTTTAAATTTTTAAAATTTTAAATTTTGATATTAAAACAAACAACGCCGTAAACAATACAATACAATTAAAAAAAAAAAATTATAAAAGGTAATTACCAAAAGAGTTGTTGCCTCGAGAGGATGTTTAGTATATAGTGGTCATGAATGATGGCTCATACCGTCAAAGTCACCTTTTGGAAAGTTGAGAGTATTTCGGCCAGTAGCATCGATAGGTAGTGCGCTAATTCAGAGTTGACCCATAATTACGACGACGACCCTTTGAACTTAACAGTACCATAAAGATCAGTACTACTACCCAGCTTGCTACTCTCCATCAATTAATTAATGCTCAATACAAAACTAATTAAACCAGTACCGGTCAAGCATAACGCGGAACCATGACCCATATTCTTTGATCTCTGCCATGTACAGCGTCTGAATGCGCTCCATTCGTAAATAAAAAAAAAAAAAAATTATTATGTAACTTTCACCACACTCTACATTTTATATATTTTTTAAAATTTTTAATATCTTTTTAATATTTTATTTTATTTTATTCTTTTTAAACTATTTTAAATTATTTATTCATTATTCATATAAAAAATATTTGATAAAAGAAAAAAATTAAAAAAATATAGAATATGAAGTGTGTGAATAGTAGAAGGTTGTGAACATTAAAAAAAAAAAAAAAAAAAGAAGACTCGAGGCTTCTAGAATGCATGAAATTGCCTTCGGAGTTGCTGATCAACGTCTTCCCCCACCTAACAGCTAGATTCAAGTTACGTACAGTTGATCAGGTGATACTTTTGTAACATACGGTCCAGATTTAGGATTTAAAACTAATATGATGTTTTTATTTTATTTTAATTAATTCTTTATCTTATTTCTTTATTTTATTTTATTTATTTCCTTTATCATTTTAGGAATTACCCGTTAGTGTTCGTGTTAGGTTAGTTTCCTAGTTTAACTACAACTCGGCTCAAAGTCCCCTCAGAACCCATACTCGTGTAGAACTTTTTTCCCTATAAGCTGCCAAGGAATCGCACCTCATCCCTCCCCATTAGCTATATAAGCCCCGATACCCTGTGTTAAACACAGAAGAATACCTAAAGCAACAACCAAGATCGCGTGAGCCTTATTTCTGCCCAACTATCGCCGACCACCCTAGGAAGTTGGAGCACCACCGACGGCACTAGAAACTGCAGGCCAACCTAGCCCTGTCGCACCTACTCCCTCAGGTAAGCCACTGCCGTCACACTCACCTATCCTCCTTCTCTCGGTGATTTAGTTTCCTACTCTATCTCTCTAAACTCTCTCTTTTTTTTCTCTCTCTCTCTCTCACTCTCTCTCGGGGTCGCACCACCGTAGAGATCCTCCAGTTGCGCCGCCGATCACTTCCAACCACCTTGAGCCACCACGCATCCACCTCTTTCTCTCGGTGAGGCCCCTGTTTCGCACGACACTCTCGCCCCACACATACACTTCTCACAGAAGGCTCTCGGCCTTGAGAATTGTAGTAGGCTTGGGCCTGAGGCCCATTCGGCTTAGTAGTTTTGTGCTAGGCCCGAATCCTTGCCAGCACCTTGACTTAATAGGATAAATCCTGTTGTTTCACAGATAACATGTAGGCGCTGATGAGGTCCATATTGTAATGAAATTTCATATTTAATTTCATGTTCTTTTTATCTAGCAGATCTTTATTAAGAATCGATTATACTGAGTTAGTTATTCTGGATTATTATATATTTACAAGTCTTCGATTAAATTTGCATGAAATCAAGATAACTAATACGTTAAATTATAATGTTATATTTAAACACATATTGAACCACGGCACGTTTATCTAGAAAATTAGTAATGTTCTGTACCTTGTAATTCAGACTCTAAATCTCTTTATCGGATATTATGTTATGAATGATAGTAATATTCCTATTCTTTAGAAACGGGGTGTTACAACTTTTGTCAATGTTCGTTGTGACAGTTCATGACTGCATTAATGTATTTTCTTGATCCTATTTCTCGGTTAAAATGGCTGAAGTTGTTGGCTTCTCAGAGAAAATAAATGGCCCAATTAATGGACGGCTGTAAAGCCACAGCTCCAGCGAGCTAGCGTTAATTATAATTTTTTTATTTTTTATTTTTTGCTTTTTTCATACATGTCTTTTTTAATATTTTTTAAAAAAATAAAAAAATTTATAATATTATTAAAAAAATACTTTTTTAATCACTAAATTAAAAAAATAAAAAAATAAAAAATCACAACAATAAAATTGAGCGATACAATAGAACAATAAAAATAGTATTTTTCCCAATGAACTAATATTTCCCGGTTAAAAGTTACCGTAAAGTGCACGTACTGTGAGGAAGCAGAGGTTGGAAATCACCTCCACATCGAGACATGCAATTAATGCACAGCCATCGTGTATATTATATATGAGAAATGCTAGGAATCTCGAACATTTCTCTTCGAATCTATTTTTTTATTTAATAATAAAAAAATTATTTTTTAATGATGTTATGAATTTTTTATTTTTTTAAAAATATTTATGATAATTAAAAAAATACATAAAAAAAAATAAAAAATAAAAAAATGAAATGTACTATTCGAGACATCCTTTGGAACAATTTTTCGATGACTGTAGCACCACTTATTATATATATATTTCATTAATAGTTGTGACACAAGAGGATTTGGGGTGAGAACAATTAAGGTACGGTTAACATCGTTATTTTGTACGTCTTTGGGTCAAGTTCTAACAACTTAAATTTTTAGAATTTGGGTCTACGAAATAGAGAAGATCAAGGCAATCTGGAAGAGGGTGTCCCTGGGGTCAATGAGTCTCCGATATTAAAAGTCAGTAAATTATCTTTGAAATTTGTAAAGAAGTATGAGAGTCTATGAGTTAGAGAGAGTTTCTCGTACATGTGAGTTGCTATTTATATCGGGGTCTGGGAGGGGGATAAATTGTGTCTGTCCCTATGGAGTGTAACATCCCGTATTTTAGTGTAATTTTAATAAAGGATTAATTTAATTTATTTAGTGATTGGTTCACTTGTTTTAAATTATGAGAGTTTTTAAATATTATTTTATAATATTTTAAGTTGTGAAAATTAATTCTTATGTGTTTTCTTAGTATTATTTATTGTTTTGTATTTAAAGTGATCTTTAATTTAAATTAGTTTGTTTTTAGAGTTTAAAATTATTATTGTTTTAATTGAGCATTTCACTGCGTTTGGATTATTTTATTTAACTAGTAGTTTTAAAATCCTCTTCGTTGGATCATTTCGAAACCCAAGATGAAAGTCTGGATCTCTTTTTTTTCTCCTCTTTTTCTTTTCTCTTTCCTTTTTCTTTTCTTTTTCTCCTTTCTCCCGCGTACTCTCTCTCTCTGTAGCCCGACTCTCTCTCTCTCTTTCCTCTCCTCCGTGCATTCAGTCTTTCTCCACCCAGCACTGCCGCCGGCCTCCCGTGTGCCTCACCGCCGGCACCACTCGATTCCCCAGCCACCGGCGACCAACCCCCTTCATTTTCAGGCCGGCTAATGCCGCCGCGAGCCGTGCAAAGCGGTGGGATTCTTTTCGTCCCACCGCAGCCGTCCGGCCACCATTGGCCACCATTTCTTCACCACTTCTTCACCGGCCCTCTAGCAACCTTTTGGACCCAAACCCGGCCCCGATCCGTCATCGGTGAAGCCTAGCTGAGCTCACACCCGATTTTACCTTTCCGGCCTCAAACCGCCGTTTCGGCTGCCACCCACGGCCAAAGGCCACCACCAGTAGCTTCACCACCTCCCATAAGCCCTTCCCTACCGTTCCCAAGCCTTCGTTTGATCCCGTGTAAATTTGAGTTCACTGTATATTTCGACCACAATGTTTTTACACTGTGAAGTTGCGGTTTTAGTGTTTCCAGCTCCTCCGTGATCCTCCGAAAATATTTTTATAGTGCTGTAAGTATTTCCTAAACAATCTTTTGAGATTTAAATATATTTTTGCAAAATTGATTATACTGTGTTCTGGTTGGTTCTGGATTGAGTTCGAGGAGAATTTAGGGGTGGATGGATTGAGTACGGAGTATTTGTGTGTTGGTTATGTTATGATCTGGTTGGTTATTGGATACTGTTGTTGTGGTTTGGTACATTACATATTGCACGCATATTCATGTTTGTAAAATGAAAACTGGGTTTTCGTGTAATTGCATTCATGATCATGTGGATATTTTGAAAACTGAGTTTTCATGTGGAATGAATTTTTGGGTGCGTGTGTATCACGACCCCAAGCCGAGATGGGGCATTATCTTGGTGGAGCTCCTCTGGCCACTCGGGAGCGGAATATACTGAGTGACGTCCCCTAGGTTGTCGCCGAGCGACAATGGGTGCGGATGAGTTACGTGCCGACTCCGTGGCCTTTCTATTGGCGGGGGCTAGAGGATGACCTGGCCACGAACGCACTGGGTGCGAAACTAGGCATCGCTCGAAAAGTAGCCAGGACGTGCGGATGGTCCATAGGGGAGACCATGGTGCATATGGATTAATGGATAAATGGAAAAATGACTGTTTTCTGGAAAAATAGCGTGAGTTGGATTTTGTGTGTCTTTTTATGGGAAAATGATGGATAATTGTTTTGGGACATTTTCGGAGAAAATGGTGGAAATGGTTTATTGGAAATATTTTTGGGTCAAATGTGATTTTTGGCGTGTGTTGCATTTCTTGCATACTGCGTCATGGGCATGCATGATTAAATGTTTAAATGTATTTTTATTTCAGAATTGGTTAGATTATAACTTACCTGTGGTACCATTTAATGGTACTGCAGATTTTGTTTATGATGATGCAGATGCCGAGCCTGAGGATTTGGCTCTGCCGGAGGAGTGATCAAGGATCACTCGTGTTATGTTATTTTTTAGCTCTTGTATATTTTTATGGGACGTTTGGTTTATGTTTTAAACACTTTGTATTTGGATATCTGTATTAAACTAAAATTCTAGTACTAGTGACTTAATTATTATTATCCGCTGCGTATTTTATTGTGCACTGTTTATTTGTTGCACACACTTGGTACTTGTTGTTGGGATGCGTGACCGTGTTGTCATCATCCTTACGTCACAATTCCCGAGAGTTTTTGTACGTGGGAGTCGGGGCGTCACATGGAGTCTTTGCCCTTTGTGCTGTTCCTTTTGTCAATGTCCTTTAATGCAGCATGGCTCTGCGACAACGTCATTAATGTAGCATGTAGCTCAAGTAATAACGCCTTTAATGCAGCTTGGTTCCCTGAACTTGCTTTATCTTTGATGATCCGTCGATGTTCTCATGCCAGAGAATCAATAGTTTTCCATATTTCCCACTCTGTCCTACACAAGTTCCCATGATTGGAGTGTGGCCGAGCGATGTCAGGCAGGTCTGTCCCATCAGCCATTTGGTTGCTTTTCCTTATAGGCGTCTAGCTTCATGGGTGACCTTGGACTCTACGGCCAAGCATTGGGTCGAGGCCCAGTGGACTTGTGAAGTGGAGAAAATCTCCTTACAGTTTCTTCCTTTGTTCCCCTGATTAACCAGCTTTTGCACTCAAGACTACGCAGCCTTCCCTTTCCCGGGGAGGGGTTTGCGGACCTCTTGGCGCTTGCTTGTTGCCTTCCTGTTCTCCAACTATGTCCAAGTGGCCTTTTGTCTTTACTCTATACTTTGCAACGATTCGTCTTCAGCTTTAATGGCTGTATTTTGACTGTTCCATTCCGCATTAAATGGCGCCCTTTCAGTCCCTTCATCATTACTTCACATCAGGCAGTTATTTATTTCCCACGTTACATCATTGGATATGCTCTATTGGAATCGCAGCGATTGTGGGATTCTGGTGTCCAGTGGGGCGCGTGAGTTCCTATCGCCTCGAGAGATCAACCGTCGATCTTCGCTATATAAAGCCTTTTTCCCTATTAGCGATGGGTTACTTTGCTCATTTCCTTTTCTACTTGGTGTTCTGTGTTCCTTTTCTTCCTTCAAACACTTATCCCTGCATCGTTCCCCTCTGATTACCAGTGGCTCCCAAGAAATCCGCGCATCCTTCTTGAGTGACTGTAACTCACAACACTGCTTGTGTCGCCGATGGTCAGTGCAGCATTATTCTGGAGGAGTCTGCTGACTTCTCATGGCATTCGACATTAACTTATGTTGAACTCGAATCGTCGAAGGAGACCTATAGGGTTCATCGGACGGTGGAATTCTTGGTGCCTCCTTAAACCAAGGTTGTGATGTACTCCGCCATGTTCTCCTGTGGCTTTAGGCTGCCCTTTTGTCGACTAGTGCGAGAAGTGCTGGGTTTCTTCAAGTTGGCACTTGCTCAGCTCCCTCCTATCACGTGGAGGATTTTTATGTCGTTATGGATTTCTATAGTAAATTGAAAAGAATTGAACATTGCTGACTTAGTTGTAGTAGTTATAACACTAATAATAATAGCAATAGGCTTTACGAAAAGGCTTGGCTTTTTCTAGTACTCATTAGATAATCAATTTTCTCCAAGTTCATGTTTGGTAGAATGCGATGCCAACTGCGGGGAGAATTGCTTAGTTAACGAAGTTCAGTTGGTCAACATTTGAAAATGTACGTAAAATTATGCTTTTTACGCTATTGACACCAGACTAAATTAAGAATATATTGGTGGCTAGTTAATCAACATGAAATTAAAAATTGCAATTATGAAAATATACAAAAATAAAGATAAAACTTTGAGAGTAAAGTTTATTAATAAAATTCGAAATCGAGTTCTAAAACTGACAAGCCTAGTGGACGTTCAACGTCGATCTAACATTCTAATTATTGCATAAAAATAAAACATATAACTAAATCTGAATCCTGCAAAATATCTAGCCAAAATCGACTCTAAAAATGAAATTGAATATTTCCAAAAAAGAAAAAAAAAAAACAACATATATTGACATTTTGAAGGGAAAATAGGTTAATTCTAGCTCAAAATGAGGATCACCATGTATTGCTAGTAACCAAGTCGTGCACGCTAAAATGAGCTTTCCGAATTGAGGTCATACACTCAATTCTGATATTGACATAAGCACAACATTGCCCAAGTATCTTTTCTATTTCTTGGCATATTTGCACTGATCAACCTTTTCAAGGTAGTCCAACTATATTAATGTAAAATCTATAAAATCTGTATCATCAAACTCGGATCTCACAGTTACACATACTTATTCCCAATTCTGGTTTTCAAAACATATTTCTCTAATATTAGTTTGCATGTTTTCTCCAACAATTTCCATAGTGATTAAATGATCTCATGAATATCTCATACAATATATAAAAAAATAGACACGCTTGTAAATAATAGAATCTACAAGTACTTAACCTTAATTTTCTTTTACTCTTTTTTTTTTTTTTTTTTAAGAAGGTGACGATATCCGAATTTTATTGATAGCCTTTACTTATGGCGGAGGAAAACAGTGGTTACAACTGGATACCTGAAGGTTACAAATAATCAAAAATCCAAACTCAGGTATAAAAAAAATGCAAGACGCAAAGCAAAATAACAAAACATTATACAAAATATTAAATGCAAAGTTCTAATAAATACAAAACCAAAATAACAATATACCTGCATGAAAAATCAAGATAAGAAAAACCTGTAGCAAACCTGTTATCAACAGCGAATTACGCGGACACATGCTTGATCCATACGAATAGCTCCCAGAATGTCCTTGAGAAGATTATTTTTATTATTAAAGAATAAATCCATACCTTCAGTGCCAATTTTAGCTAATTTGTCAGCAACGTGATTTGTTTCCCTAAAAGTATGATGTAGCCTCACCACCCTCGATCGAGCCGTCAATCTTGGCTCGTTCTAGTATATCTGACATCGCCAAGGAACTTTCTCGTCTTTCTCCCACCAACTAACCACAAGTTTCGAATTAGATTTAGCCTCTATGTGGGTTATATTCATCTGAGCACATAATTTAAGGTTGTTTGAAAGGGCTCTGATCTCAGCAACATTGTTGGAGTTTATACTATAGAACCTGATGAAAGCAATCGTCATTTTGCCATCAACATCTTGAAGAACACCACCACCTCCGCTTCTGCTTGGATTACCAAGACTGCTTCCATCTACATTAAGTTTCACAAAACCATGTGCTGGGTGCATCCACTTCAAAATTTGAATATTCTCTCTATGTACATGCATCTTCATTATACCTAGTTGCTGTAAAATCACATCATCTAAGCATTTGATGAAAGCCTTACTCATTTTTGTGTGGATAATTTGAACCAACAAATTCTTGACTTTATAAACCACTTGCTCCCTTGTTTCAAAAATCCCCTTCATTCGAGCTTTACATTTATATAACTATAGGAACAAACTGATTAAAGATGGAATAATACCAATATATACATTGATCTGTGAGACCGTCTGAGCCTTGGATATCCATTGATGAAGTTTACCAACCCATGTACAGGTTGGTCCAAATTTTAGGCCCAACGCTGCCTCAAAATAATTCCAAACAAAAGCTGGAATCTCTCCCAGAAGTAGCGAGTGATTCAAAGATTCATAACCAGCCATTTTTCAACATTCACATTTACAGGCCATAGAAATATGCAACTTCATTATTTTGGTCAAAAGGCCAACCATTGTACATACCTTTCTAAATAAACATAGATATTTTAGTCGCAAGTAATCTATGCCAAATCCATTTGGCCCACGGTGGTTTGTCCTTAGGTTCATGATTATATTGCCAAACTATAAAGGTAGAAAGTTTTCCATTTTGTTCTGCTCTTCATATAGAATATCGGGGCCTAAGGAAAGTTGATGTTCTAACTTCAGCTCTTCACAAATGTGATTTCCCACTAGCTCTTGAATTTTTTCCTAATTACCTCTTGTACTAGCAAAAACTCTAGCTACTGTTAGAGAGGAATCCGTAACATTCGATAATTTGCCAAGAATCCCAAGAGATGACCAGTTTTCATACCAGAATGAGATATTTCCTTCATTTATGATCCATCCAGACTCTCTAATCACCGATTTGATCAATGGTTTTAAAGTCTTCCCAAAGTGTAATTCATAAGAAACATGATTCAGGGAGAATGGGTGATGTTAAGCTTTATATTTTGCTCTGAAGAAAATGGCCAAAATAGAATTACCATACAAAAATTGCCAAACAAATTTCATATGAAGAGCTTTCTCAATGTTTTACAACTTTTGTATACCAAGACCACCTTCATCCATAGTCCAACATATAGTGTCCCATGCAACCCATTTCTTTTTCTTCTTCCCCTCCTTATTGCCCCACAGTAAGTATGCAAAAATATGATTTAACTTGTGTATGACACTACAAGATGTATTAAGCACAATTAACAAATGTATAGGAATACTGGACAACATATGTTTTTATAAGACAAGTCTACCACCCTTCGAGAGTAAAGCAACTTTTCACAAGGCCAACTTCTTTTGCACTTTATAAATTATGGAATCTACATGAGTGGCTCGTATACTGCCTGGACATATAAGAGCACTCAAATAAAACTGGGAAAAGAACCCTCTTGAAAACCTGTAGTCTGAAGCCAAATCATGTTCCGTGCTGTGAAAACTTGTTTAGCAAAATCTATCGCAGATTTGGTGTGGTTGACCTTTTGACTAGAAATGCTTTCATATGTCTATATAGTATCCATACACGCCTTCAAAGAGTTTTTGGAGCCATTTAAAAAGATTATAAGATCATCAGCATGAAAAAGATGAGAAATACGAAGACATCCTTTGTGGGTTTTGTAATCTAGCATTTTTCCATCTATAGCACTCTTGTTAAGCAAACGACTCAGCACTTCTTAGGCAATAATGAAAATATAGGGAGAAAATGGATCCCCTTGTCTCAATCCCAGTGACGATTGAAAGTAGCCTTTACTAGTGCCATTCATTAAAACAAAGAAATTCAACGTGGTAATGAAGTCAACTAGGTTCCATTATTCGATTTCGACACGTGCCCGCTAAAAATGTTATTGTATCGTCGAGTTTCACTAGATCCAAATAGCCAAACGTGCCCTTTACCATGGTAATAAACACCTTGTCATCTTAACCTTCTTTGGACAACTTGAAATCAGAAACCTTGGCCAAACCATTCTTGTCCAATAAATTGTTGGTTGTCTTCACGTCACAGTGGAAGATGGGGTGCTTCACTCCCGTGTGCAAGTAGTTCAGACCACATTTCGCTTCGATGCAAATTTTGAGCCTTTGTATCCATGGGAGGGAATCCTTTTCCATGTCGTAGAGGTGTTCTCGTACTGTCCCATTGGACGTGTAGTCATAGACAAGGATTATCTCTCTCTCGTCGTTCAAATGCTTGATCACCACAGTCATGGTGTCGTCGTCACTGAAACCCTTATATTGTAACGTCCCAATCCCGAAGGTCTGGAGAGTTAAATCTTGTAACCTAAAACCATATCCCATAACCAGAATGCAAAGGAGTTTCAGTGTTTGCACTAAAGCTGAGCACGGGGGTGTAGATCGAAGGCTTGAGTGCACATTGTGGTGGCTTGTCGGTTGTTTCTAGAATGTGGTGGGCAGGGGTGCAATTTTGTGGCTTGTTGCCATTGTGCGTGGGTGGCTGCGGTTTATGGGGGAAAGTCTAGGTGGTTGCTGGTTTTCCGTGGGCTAGGCGGTGGGGCTAGTGGCTTCTGTCAAAAGCTATGTGGAGGTGTTGCTTCACTACAACTCAGGCGGCGGCAACCTTAGCTTAAGTTGAAAATGATTTACGTGAAGGGTGTGTTTGTGAAGTGTGTAGCATGTATATATATATTTATATGAAAAATGATAAAACTATAGAGAAGGAAGGAAGGAGACATGCATCCTGCATGCCGTGGAAAACAGACGTGATGAAGCCGTGCATGAAGAGAAGTCTATTAGGGCTGTGCGTGAACTTGAGTAACATGCGAATATAAAGTGTTTCCATTTACCCTAGCGAAAACAAACTTGCATGCAGAATAAATGGACATGCATGCCTTGGGGGTCGATATATTCGATATTCGCCAAAATACAATTTGGATCCGCAATCCATATAAAAAAATAATACTAAAAAATTAGCTGGGTTCTTCATACGTATAAATCTCTTACAAAAATTTAAGAAAGCGGCTTGGTACTAGACCTGGGTGTTACAGATATACCTTCCCAAAGCAACCAATACGCCAATAACTAATCCTTCATCGAAGTTGTGGATTGCTATTTTGATTTCTTGAAGTGAGAATTGGCGGCATAGCTCTTCGGGCAGTGATGAGGTTTTTGTCCTTGTTGACTTTCCTTTGTTTTGCTCAGACCAGAACCAGCACTTTGATACTGGATAGTAAGAACCATAACGCTTAGATGTCCGTAGTTTCCAAACAACCAAGCAACAAGCTAGAGTGAGCAAGGCCAAGAATAAGCCTACACCAGTTCCAATGGCAATGAATCTTGTTTTCCTTGAGTTGGATGTCGAAGCAGGTTGTTGAGCTGGAGGTGGAGAGGCCAACAAAGTACTGACAGGATTGGGTCTGGCCAGGTTGTTATTGCTGTCGCTCAGTTGAACACTTCTACCCCATTTAAAATGGCATCGTAGTTTGCATTGGTAGCTTTTCCAGTGTGTAGAGCAATAAAGAGTGTACTCTTATTGTGAGGGGGAAAATGCCCATGGCCCATAAATTGGGCCCAGTCCACCAAGGCATCACTAGAGACAAAAATTGGTGACAATAGAAAGGCAAGAGGGAGGACAAGAGAGCTGTAAATGTCAGAGGGAGACAAGAGGGAGACAAAAGGGATATAGGAGGCCATAAATATCAGAGGGTCAGAAGAAGAAGGAGAAGTGTTCAAGCAAGGGACACCTGCCAACTCATGGCAGGCTGACATATACAGTAATCAGGCAAACATATAAAAGGGGATGCCCAGACAATATACGAATAGATAGAGAGAAAAGGGGATAGAAGACGGACTTATGGACTCAGATCAATAGGGAATCGATGGAAATATATTGAGGAAGAGCCCCAACCTTCTTTGTACAGTGAGATATGAGGATCAATGAGTGATTGTAAACAGATATATTATACTGGAGGCTTCCCTCCCCAAACCCCGTTGATGTAGCTATATTGCTGAATCACGTAAATCTTGGTGTCCATCTCTTTTTACTTTCGTTGCACTTATTTTCCATTCTCCGCTATGGACGTACGAATCACCACTGTACAGCCGCACTGAAACACTGTCAGGGACTCCAAATAATTCACATCATGGCACTGCCTATGCTGGTTTTCCCAGGCTCGCAAAACATGATATCAATAGTGGCACCGTCTGTGGGATCTCTGTTGTCCCATTACTAACTTATCCTTCGTAGGCCGGCAACAACAGACTCTCAGAGCTCGTGATATGAAGAAAAATAAACTGAAGCGATAGAAGGAAGAGCTAACAAACAGTCTGTGATAACACAAAAGAAGAATGCAATAAAGGTGGAAGAATGATGATTTTTCAGTGCACAGAATAAATTCCAAATAATAAAGGAAGCATCCTCCATATCAGTACTTTATACTTCATTACTTTTATTTTTTTATTAAACTAGTTTAAAAGATCGGGCAAGTAAAATCTACGTCACCTAGATAACACAACACTTGTAGCCTAAGTGACCGAGCCATTTACTTTTCAAGCTCGGGTATATGTTTTATGCACAAGCACATGCACATGTGGACAAAAATTGAACGTCCAGCCGAGCAGTGCCCAACAGAACACTGTGTTGTGCACATCACACACGGAACTGTGCACTTAAGTGCACAGTACCACGTATGTACAGTGCCATGCATGTATGTACCATGGAGCCCAACGGGTTCCTGTGCACCCGAGCGGCGCCCAACGCTGCCGTGTGCAGTCGAGAACTTTGGGCCACCCCACCAGTCGTCGAAATTTCCTGCCGTGGTGGTCACCAGAAGCAAATGCCGTGCACGGCGGTCCGCCATGGGATACTAGGAGACAGTTCACCCCAAAAGCAAATGGGCAAGTACCCATTCACCTTCTGCGAACTCAAATTAGAGACCATTTAAAAAAAAAAAAAAAGAGATGAAAAAGAATTTTACAATTTCCAGCCCACAAGTGTGCGAAAAATTCGATGGGTACTATAAAGGAGGAAAATCCCCTATACTGGGTCAATAGTAGGGCCTAGGTCCAACCCAAACCTTATATCCGGGTCGGACCTGGCCAAGGACAGGGACCGGATCGGGGTCCAAGTACACAGTATGGGCTGGGACAAATAGTAATACCTGGGCCAAGGCCCGTATGATGTTCGGGTTGAACCCTGTTCATGACAAAAGCAAGGTAAGGAATAAGGGTGAAGCTTGAGAGGCAAGGAATGTAGCACTCATTACCAGGTAAGGGAATTCGCGGCAAACCACACTCAGCATTAATGAAACAGGAGGGAACCCAGGACAGAAGGTGTGCCGCATTCAATGTGGCCCAGGGTGAAAGCCATGCCGCATTCAATGCGACCCAAAGCCCGAGCAACGTACGACGGCCTTGAGCACTTAGTAGCTCGGAAAACTGACGTCATGAAGATAGCTCAATGAATAGACAACGCAAGCATATTATCCACTGTTATACAACACTCCACTACCGTGGAGACCAAGTCGGTAAGTATAAATATAGCACTACCAGCAGTAGGTCAGGGGATAATAAGAAATAATCGATCAACCTATAACTACTGTCTAATAATCTTGTCTTGACTACTATTCATCATCTCCAACACCAATCACTGACTTAAGTATCGGAAGATCAATGGATCTCGAGGTCCCCCCCATTGTTTTCTGTGCAGGTGATCGCTCGTACACTACCTACGTGAAGTTATCCAGGCCGGCAAAACACGACATCAACACTTATGATCCTCAACTCCCATCTTTTGGATCATCACTACATAATCCTGAAACACAGGCGTATCCCTTCCTCCGCTCCACATTATTACATCAGCGGTACCTTCGGTTGTCTTGTTGTCTATATAGATAATGAATGGCCTTTCGCTGACCATCGTTATATTTGGCTCGATTTCGTAGAAATGAAGCCTGACCAGATAATAAAACCCCGGATCTGCGGGTAAAACCCATGTCAAATTAGAAAGCAAGTTCCAAGTTATGTTTGGACCCATCGTGATTGCAGACCGATAAACTTCATCGGGGGCAGTGTAATTTGGTATTACTAAGTATTTGAGCGTCAAATCTGGCTGGCGAGGGATCACGCCTCCACTTAACAAGTAAGGGATATCTGGGGACCATTCTCTAAACATGCCAGTGTCTCCCTTCGACGATATCGAGCTCCCGCCCATATTGAGTCGAAGAATCATCTCGATTGCCCTGCAGTTGTCTATAGAGAACTGAACATTTTGGACAACGTAAGGTGGGCTTGGATTTTCTAGACTGCTATAGTAGAGGTACGTTGGCATGGAGACGATCTCTCAAAGCAAAGAATCTGCTAGAAGCAGTACTTGGCATTGGAATGAATGTTAAATTCAAATTTTGATCCTCTTCAGCGTTGATTCAGAACTCTTTAGAAAGAGGTTTTGAGCCCCCCAAGTAATTAGCAAGAATGTAAGCACTGAAGTTTCTAAGTAAGGTGAACTTACTGTTTGTTTTGACTGTAAAAAAGGCCAGAGATCCATCAAAACCAGAGTATGAATCTTCGTAAAAGTACAAACCAACAAATTTTGGACCGGAGGTGACAGGAAATACATAGGTGAATTGGGAATAGGATAAACGGGCAGTCATGTAGGGTACAGTTTCGACAGACGAGTCTTGGCTTTGGGCTTTAGAGGTAATGGATTTCTGATTACGTTCTTCTATGGGAGCGAATTTGGGGGGCTCCATGTCTCCAATCCACTCGCGCGCTTATCCATATCCGTTGAGTTGCCAGCAAAGCCGCAGTTGAGGGCAATATTATCAACGGCAATGTGACGAGGGGTAGAATTAGCGATTGAAATATGAGGGAGTAGGAGGAGTAAGAAGACGAGCAGAATAGGTTTGAGTATTGAGATGTTCCCATGGTAGCGTGGGTGACTTGATGAGCGGTCCTCATAACTTTATCAGTCCCGCTACGTACAGGAGACGTTGCGCAGGAGAGCTGCGCAGGGATGCCATATCAGCATTATTAAAAAAAATGAAAAACTAAGTAAAAGAAGAAAAAAGCAAGTAAAGATGAATAGAAAAAGAAACTCTGCACGCTCCCTACCCATCGTCTTCAACTGCTCCAAACAACAAACTCTGCACACAGAAACTGGCAATCGCTGTAATCCATCACCTGCGCAAAGCTTCTAGCATATTCAAAGGTCCCCCCCCACCACACATCCAGCCAAGATCTCCCATTTAATTGTTTTACTTTTATACACAAAAATTTGAATCCAAAAAATCCCCTTCCCTCGCTCCACACACTCAGGTTTGCTTGATTACGAATTTTCTCATTACTGTTTAGAAAGAATATACTTGAAAACTTTAACACTATTGAGTTTCCTTCAACCCAAATAAGGATTTTATAATTTTTTTTTTTGGCAAAATCCTCAATCACTAGAAAGGAGGATATCAACAATCTCTTCTGGGCCTCATATGAGTTGAACAAGTACTTTCGATCGCAGTTCACATTAATAGCACAACATATTCTTTGAACCTCAGATGCTCACCAAAGAAACCGTACCTAAACCTTTTCCACCCCAAAATGTCGCCTAGTCTTTGCAAGGTTGTCTAAACATGAGCAGCTTTTCCAAAACAATTGCCACAAATAAACCAGAAGGAGATGAAGTATCAACCTTCAAACCTTTCAGCAGGTAGATCCACATGTAGTCATAGATTCCATGAAGCATTCCAAAACAATTTTTCACAGTTCATTATTAGGCATGTCCAACAAGAATGAACTTGAGTCAATGGATCCAGTGAGTGGAATGTATTTCGATCCTCTCACATGAACACTAAAGCAAGCATTCTCTATTTTCATTACGCTTTGGAGCATCGTATCCATCTTTGTCTTCATATCAAAACTATCATCCATATGTGGAACAAGAAGAGTCAGCTCCCTGTAGATATCACGTGCAAACCTGCATATCTTCTCAGCAAACTCAAGTTCACCTTCTGATATTCTACCAATAGCCAACCGCATCAGCTCTCCAGTCAAGTCTGCAAGCCCCAAGAGATAGTCGAGGACATTAATTCTTGTACCCCAGGTGAGTACGCTCGTCTTAGCTTCCAAAAATCAGTCCCTTGTAGTTCTCTCACTAGTTGAGACATATATTGCTCTGTCACGGTCGCCAAGTCCTTTTCTGCCTTGTCCAAAACTTCTTTCTCTGTTGTGCTTACCAACCCTATGCCCTTGAAATATGACCTTTTTGCTGTTAATGGTGACATCACAACTTGCTTTCACCACTCTTTCACATTTGTCATTCAGGTCATTGAGGTATTCAGCATATCTGCATCTTTCATGGAGGATTCAGTGGTCATTGTCCTCACTCTTTTCATCGAGTTTTGTAATGAACAAGCCCCTGAAATTGAATGTAAACGGTGGGGTTTGGTGGCCATGAGAGAAATCCGGTGGAGTATGGAGGAGTAGAACATGAAAGAAACCAAAATAGTTCTGGAATTACATACTCAAAACAGAGTACGTGTTTGTATATTTATATGCATAGTAGTTACATTAGGATGAGAATCAATCTTAATGAATCTAAGTTTGTTTTACAATAGAAGATCAAGGGATAAACAATTTAAACCATAGATTACAAATATTCAAATATTATAAGATAGAGCCGTTGGAGGTAGACTCGGAGACGCAGCTCACTGGTTTTACGTTGTTGGAGTTAATTTCGCAGCTTACTGGTTTGAGATTTATTTGAATATTGTTCTTATCCTTAACATTCCCCCGCAAACTGGCGGGAAGATCGGAGATGGCCAGTTTTTCATGAAGGAAACAAAATCTATCAGCTGTATGCCCTTTGGTGAAAATGTCTGCAGGTTGAATCGACGACGAAAGATGTTCCAAAATGATGTCGTGGTGTGCTACTTTTTCACGAACAAAATGATAATCCACTTCGATATGCTTAGAACTTGCATGAAAAATAGGATTGGAGACAAGTGCAAGAGCACTGATGTTATCACACCAGATCACAGGAGGAGAATTAAGAGCAACTTTCAGTTCACATAATAGCATGCGCAGCCAATATACTTCAGCTGTAACTAGTGCCATGCATCTGTATTCGGCCTCTGTACTGGATTTAGAGACAACTGGTTGTTTCATTGCCGACCATGAAATGAGATTGAGACCAACAAACACTCCATAGCCACACGTTGAACGTCGGTCATCAGGATCTCCTGCCCAATCCGAGTCACAGTATGCATTGATGGAGAAGGAACTGGGTTTGTAAAAGAGGCCAAAGTCCATAGTATTTTTCAGATAACGTAGGACTCGTTTGGCTGCTGTCCAATGAATTGTAGTCGGTGCTTGCATATGTTGGCAAAGTTGATTCACAAAGTATGCGATGTCTGGGCGAGTAAGAGTCATATATTGTAAAGCTCCAACTGTCTGGCGATATTCTGAAGGATCCTGCAAGAGATCTCCATCAAATTTGGATAGCTTGGTACCCGAAACACATGTGGCACGATATGGATGTATACCAACAAGTTTAACACGTTCCAATAGATCAATGATGTATCTTGTCTGCCGAAGATGCAAACCAGAAGCATCACAGGTAGCTTCAATACCCAAGAAATATGATAACTGACCAAGGTCCTTCATAGCAAAGTCAAGTTGAAGATTACAGATCAGCTCATCAATAAAAGATCGATCATTAGATGTTACTAGAATGTCGTCCACGTAAACCAGTAGGAACACATGTGTAGATTCACAGTGATAGGTGAACAAAGATGGATCAACCTGAGAGCTTACAAAACCGAGAGATAAAAGAGCAGTAGATAACTGATTAAACCAAGCCCAGGGCTTGTTTCAACCCGTATATAGATTTATGCAATTTGCAAACAAAATGTGGAGTAGCAGGATCCTCAAAACCTCTTGGTTGAGCCATATAGACTTCCTCCTCCAAAATTCCATGAAGGAATGCGTTAGATACATCAAGTTGCCGTATGTCCCAATTAAAAGAGACAGCAAGTGCGAGTACCATGCGAACTGTGGATGGTTTAATAACTGGGCTGAATGTGTCATGAAAATCAATGCCACTACGCTGGAGATAACCAACTGCAACTAGCCGTGCTTTGAGTCTCTCAATACTCCCATCAGGCCGGTGTTTAGATTTAAAAACCCACTTACTTGGAACAATATTCTTGCCGGGGGGACGAGGACACAGAGTCCAGGTTGCATTCTTAATTAATGCTTGAAATTCACTCTCCATGGCTGCATGCCAATCTGGTATAGCTGCTGCTTGAGCAAAGGTACGGGGCTCGAAAATAATCAAACCAGCATGCAAAGCTTGAAGAGGGTGACGTGTTGAATAATAGGTATGGAAATCAGGATATGTACGAGGTTTAAGATTTCCAGTTTGTGATCTAGTGACAATATGAGAGGAAGGAACTGAACTGGTAGGTGTAGCAGATAAGGACTCAAGGTTGTTAGGAGGAGATAGAGAAATGGGAGGATCGGTGTCTGGCAGAGTATCAGAAGAGATAGAAAAGTCATTTTCAGTTGGAAGTATGGGAGTAGTTTGAGGTGGTAAGTCTGAAGGAAAATTAGAAGACAACAATAAAATGTGGGATGGAGGAGAAGAAAGTAAGGATGGAGAAGTACCTGACAAGGGAACGCTGCTGCCAAAGTCCGTGAGAGAAGATTGTACACGAGCAGGAAATAGAGCTTCATCAAAGATCACATTTCTGGAAATATAAACACGTTGGGAGGATGGATCATAGCACCGAAACCCCTTCTGACTTGAGCAATAACCAATGAAAATGCATGGTGTGCTACGGTAAGAGAGTTTATGAGGCACGTAAGGTCTAAGACATGGAAAGCACTGACAACCGAAGGAACAAAAATAACTAAAATCCGGAGGACGGTGAAATAGACATTGAAAGGGTGAGACAAAGTTGAGAACTTTTGTAGGCAACCGATTGATGATAAATATGGAAGTTAAGAATGCATCGACCCAAAATTTCTTAGGTAGTCCAGATTGCGCAAGAAGAGTGAGTCCCATTTCAACTATATGTCGACGTTTCCGCTCGGCAAGATCGTTTTGTTGAGAGGTATGTGGACAAGAGAGCCTATGAAATATCCCACTATTACTCAGAAATTGTTTGAAAATATTGGAACAATATTCACCACCATTATCACTTTGTAATTGCTTAATGGGATAATTAAATTGTTTTTCCACTAAGAGTTTGAGTTTGACAAAAGTAGCATAAACGTCAAATTTATTAGAAATGGGATACAACCAACAAAAGCGAGTAAAGTCATCGATGAAGATGACATAGTAGAGACAACCACTTAGAGATGGAGTGGAAGTGGACCATACATCGAAATGAACTAACTCTAGAGGAGCAGTTGATTCTCTTGAGGAATCTAAGAATAGCAACTGCTTAGATTTACCTAGTTGACATGATACGCAAACTAACTTTTTATTGAATGAATCACTAACAAGTAGAGAATATTTATTAAGAACATTATGCAAAGTAGGCGACGAAGGATGTCCCAATTGACAGTGCCAAGTGGCGGTAGAAGCTTTAACCCCAACAGTCATGGTGAAGGCCTGAAATTTAGATGATGATAGCTGATGAAGATTGATCGGGTACAATCCTCTAACACTAGGCCCCATCATTAGCGTGTCCCCTGTCTTGAGATCCTTCACAGAATAATTGGAACTAGTAAGTTCAAATAACACATTATTATCTTTACAAAATTTATTGATAGAGATGAGATGAGCAAAAGCTTGAGGACAATAAGCAACATCATTTAAAGCAAGAGTAGAAGAAGGAGTTTTAATGGTAGTATTGCAAGTACGTGAGATTATCAAACCTGCCCCATTACCTATGTCCACAGAATCATTGCCTTCATAAGGTTGAGAAGTTGCCAAATTAGCCACCTCAAAGGTAACATGAATATTTGCTCCACTATCGGCGTACCACTGATTCTGATTAAGGTAGGTAGTATTAGCCTCAGCAACCATAGCAGCCAACTACGTAGGAGGATGCCTCCTTGAAAAGCATAGTTCATTCGGTTGAAGCAATCTAATGCTTGGTGATTTTCTCTTTTGCAGATTTGGCAAGGTGATCGAGCCCGAGAACCATTGGGCACAGTTGCAGTTGTAGATGAGGAGGGTGGCATGTGAGGTAGAGGTTGCCGAAATGATGAAGCTGAGCCAGGAGATTTGGATATGCCTGAAGAACGAGATCGGTTGTTGTTGTTGTTGCGTGCTCCTGGTTTAGAACCAAATTTGTTGGAGTAGAGAGCATAGGAACCAGTCTCAGGTTAAATAGTTTGATTTTGAAATTTCTGCATAAGATCATAGTTGAGGAGCTCGGCATGAAAATCAGTAAAAGGCATCGATTTCTCTTTTGCAAACATCGTGTATGCAGTGACAAAAGAATGAAAGGACGAGTTGAGTCCATTGAGCACGGAAAAGATCAAATCAGAATCCTTAACAGGTTTGCCAACCGCTGATAATTCATCTGAGAGGGATTTGACTTCATCCAAAAAACTTTGGCACGACATGGTGCCTTGATGAAGAGATGGAGTTTTCTCTTGATGAGAGAAATTCGAGAGTTGGAAGGTGCAGCAAAACGTGAATGAAGAGCCTGCCAAGCAAGCCAAGATGTTTCTAGACCATAAATGGTAGAAACAATTGAAGGAGATAGAAATGAGACAATCCAACCAAGCAAAGTTTGATCTTTATACTGCCAAACCACATAGGCAGAGTTAAGAACGCCTTGGATGCGGAGCTCATCACTGGTATATTGAGGAGGGCAGAGATCGGAACCATCAACAATCCCCATCAAGCCATAACTTCGAAAAAGTGGAAGTAATTGAGCACTCTAGACAAGGAAATTAGTACCATCAAGTTTGATGGAAATAACTTGTTCTGGAAGATGAAAGTTAGCGGAAGCAGTAGCCATAAGATCGAGAAAAGCGTGAGCTATATAAAATTCTCTGATACCATGAAAGAAACCAAAATAGTTCTGGAATTACATACTCAAAACAGAGTACGTGTTTGTATATTTATATGCCTAGTAGTTACATTCGGATGAGAATCAATCTTAATGAATCTAAGTTTGTTTTACAATAGAAGATCAAGGGATAAACAGTTTAAACCATAGATTACAAATATTCAAATATTATAAGATAGAGCCGTTGGAGGTAGACTCGGAGACGCAGCTCACTGGTTTTACGTTGTTGGAGTTAAATTCGCAGCTTACTGGTTTGAGCTTTATTTGAATATTGTTCTTATCCTTAACAGAACATATGTCGCTCCGGGACACAGTTGAATTGAACTAAGTGCCTTCAAAATCTCGGTTAGTAAATAAGGATTTTATAATTTGTGCTCAAATATAAACCAAATCCAAATATTTAAACCAAATTCAAATATTTAACCAATTTCTTCCTTCATGTTCTTAGCTTTTGCCTCTTCTTCCTGCGAAACATACCCATGAAAATAACTCAGATCAAAAGACAATAACTAAAAATCCAAATCATGATCCCTCAAACACAGTATTTGAAAAAGAATCCACAATCTCAAGATGGTATCACCGACGGAAGCTCTGTTTCTTCTCATTCAAGTCCTTCAACAAAGGATCAATCTCTCCAGCCGGTATCAACGACGTTGCACCGTATTAGTTCACGTAGACTTCCCGCATTATATTCTTGAGCATAGCTACGCAAAAACTCCTGCATATAGAGTTTTGCTAACGAGTAAGGATAGGGATCCGCCACTGTAGCGGTGTGCAATTTTGCACACCCTACGTGGCAGTCCTCTAATTTTTTTTTTATCCTCTCACCGGCTCCTCTCTCAATTCGGTCTCTCTCTCTCTCTCATCCGGCTCATCTCAGTTTCAGTCTCTCTCTCATCAGCTCTCTCTCTCCTCCCTCATCTTCGTCTCTCTCTCATCTCGTCTCTCTCTCATTAGCTCTCTCTCTCCTCCCTCATCTCCGTCTCTCTCTTGTCTCGTCTCTCTCCTCCCTCACCGTCCCTCAGTCTCCGTTTCTCTCTCCTCCCTCACCGTCTCTCTCTCTCATAAGCTCTCTCTCACAGTCCGAGCTCTCTCTCTCATCCCTCACCGTCTCTCTCATCCTCTCGGTCTCTCTCTCTCATCAGCTCTCTCTCTCCTCCCTCACCATCTCTCAGTCTTCGTCTCTCTCTCCTCCCTCACCATCTCTCAGTCTTCGTCTCTCTCACATCAGCTCTCTCTCTCCTCCCTCACTGTCTCTCTCTCATCAGCTCTCTCTCTCTCTCTCATCCTCTTGATTTCTCTCTCTCTCATCGTCTTTCGCTCTCTTCTCATTCTGTCATCTCGTCCCTCTCAATTTCCCTCTCAATTTCGGAGTTTGAAATGCAGAAAGGAAAGGAATTTGAGTTTTATTACGAGGGTATTTTGATAATTTGATAATGGTGTGGGTTTGGCTGATCTCAAATAGTTGCGGATGCGAATAATAATTGTTTGCTAACTTTATTTGTAACATGCTGAGCTTTTTGTTAAAAAACAAACAAAAAACATATAAATTTAAAAAAATAATATTATTTTATTTAAAAGTTAGTATCAAAGTACGTAATTTTGAAATGATTTTGAGCTTATATTATTTTCTTTAATTAAGCAACAATTTTCTGTCCCCGATCTTCAAAGAATGCAATGTCCATTAATGACAGCACAATTCATGACAACCATTTTTACCAATTTTAAATATATAAATCTCGTTTAAGCTTCGGTAAAAAGTGCATCACACTTTAAAAAAATATAAATTTATTAGTGAAATTTATTTTTTTATAAAAGATTTATATAAAATTTATCTATTTAAAATTTGTACCTAACATTACTCTTTTACAAAAAGAAAATGCACGCGCTTGACAAAGCCTGAATTAGGACAAATGATCATAAGATATTCTTGAAAAAAAAAAAAAGATTTCATGTGTTAATCCCCTACTCTCTCTCGGTTGCGTGGTGACATTAATTATCAGATATAAAGTATTATTTCAATAAAAAGATTATATCATGTGTCCCCTACTCCTTTTCAGGTCTCACTTGGATTAAATTCTAATTGACGGTTTTTATTTGATTATGACCAAAACTCAGGTTTTGAAATTAAAAATTTACAATTAAAGGACATTTTTCCCGAATTCTATTAGGATTCGCACGTTTTTGCTTTCCAAAAAGAGAGAAAATAGAGGGAAACAAGTACCCCTCACACGCTTTAATGGATCATGTCCCGATCATTACTCGGAAAGAATATGCTTTTACGAGGAGGGGCCCAAGTTTTATCTTTTCATGAAAACAAATTTTATTAATTTAGTTCGTTACATCGCGCCAATTAGTTTATCAATTTACGAGGGGCCCAATTATATATTAGTTTCTCAAATTCAATTATTGACCTACTTTCCCAAGGCTGAACCCTCATCATCCAAACAAACCTAGTACAATACTATTATAAATGATTTGTCCATCATATGAAAACGAACGTTAGTAATGTGACTCTTGAATTTTGCATCAGTAAGTTATCGGGCAATTGTTTGAACGTCAAATATTAAACGTTCAGATGTAACATAAATACATTCGAATTCATTCTCTTTAATCATTCGAACATTAAGAAATATTCGTTCAAATGTTTGTGGAGTATTTACGTTCGAACGTAATTCCTTACATTCAAATGTATGTATCGCACGTCCATATGGTTACGTTCGAACGTTGTTTCCACCTAAAGGCACGTTCAAACGTTTTTTGATTACATTTAAACATACTGATCAAAATTAATAATTTCATAAAATTAAAAAACATAAAAATGATATCATATTACACTACAAATGATATCATCTCATGAACATATTTTAGAGTGTTGCAAAATTAGACGAAAAAAGTTTTGAACAATGATAGGGTTTATTTTTTCTTCTTTCATTGCCCACTGTAATCTTGCTCAGTGACATAACATGTTCCATCTGAACCAGTATATCCCTTTGTACTTGTTCTTGAACTTCAATGTGTATTCTTTCCTCCTGGCCTCTTTGAAGCTCCTTTAAATGCGTCTCTAACTTGAATTGTCACGATAAGAGAGCCTTTAACTCCTGCTGTCTCGACTTCATCTGCTTAATTGTTTGGCGTGCATTATCCAAATCCTTGGTAAGATTATTAACTTCTGAAGTTGAGGCGATGGAGGATGAACCAACACACTTGAAAGAACGTCTCAAACCTCTAACCAAACCAAACCTGGTCTCGAGGACCTGCATATATTTGTCGTTGTCACTGGAAGAAGATTCCTCAGAGGTAGTCTACATCTCAATCATTTTTTTTTCTACAAGAATTAGGAAGAAAATCACACAATAAGTAACATATTAAAATAAATAATAAAAAACATAATATCCATTCACATGTTGGCATAATTTATTCACACAAAATGAATGCTACTTACATAATTATCTTTGGTGACAGGATCAATCCACTCATTGTGCGCATCGGTGTGAGTAGAGCAATATAGAAATGAATGAGGAAGAGATTTTTAGGTTCATCGCATTTCAAACAAAGCTACAGTAGTAAATTTAAAAAATCATGTTAGTACTTAAATAAAGAATATGATAAAAATGACCGAATTTTAATAACTAATTACCATTTTATCGGCAAGACATTAAAATAACCTTGAACCGGCTCAAAGGTATTGGATTGTCAAAGATGTTCTATTATGTGCATTGATAGAACTTAAATGCTGCAAGAGAAATTAACAGTGTTAAATATAATTTATGAAACCAATATATAGTATATAAGTTGTTATAGGGGAAAAATCTAGAATACCTAATACTCTGGACATGCGAAAAGATCACAATATTTCTTCCAATCGTTTAACCTAATTTTTTGAAAAGGGGACTGAGCAACCTTTTCCAACGTCTCAGATTTCTTGAAATGGTCATGACATTGTCCCTTGTGATGCCAAAATAATGTATCCATCAACTCATTCACAGTTCATACTTCCTTGTTAAGGTCAAAATTTAGGTCGAATTCATCCTAAGAAGTGAATTGCAGTAAAAATATGACCTCCTCATAACTTGTTTCCTCAACGATACAATAACCCAACCGATCGTCGTATAGTTCAAACCTACTCTATATAAGTGGTTGAATTCAAAACTTCACTCAAAGAGCACCTCTGTTGTCTGTAAATAGACTAAAAAGTATTTACGTACATATGTTTTTTTTTCTCTCTCTCCTGTACGTACAGAAATAGACAACTACCACACTACTACGTTTTGTTCAGAAAACTTTTGAAGACTTTTAAGAATGACAAAAAAAAATTCACTCAAAAAACCATCCGGCAGAAAATTTAAACGATAGAATCGTCAATAGAGGAGCGACGTCGCCCTTGCACTAATGATATTAAAGGCTTCAAAAGAAAGTGAATGACGTACGTTAAAAAAAAAAAAATGAAAGAAACACTCCGTCACATAAAATCATTGAGTAACTGAAACTTAAAACACCCAATATAAATAGATGAACGTTAACTAGTTAACTAAAAAATAATGATAAAAGTAACGTCGATCTCCCAATGGTCAAGCATAACATTTCTTTAAAAAAAAATGAAATACCATGTAGTCGTTATAGGATTTTGCTTAATAGTTCTAAACACGTAGGCACAGTAACTCCAGAAGCAACAAAGCGCGCTACTAACGGTTTGAGAATTAAAAACACGTTAAACACCCAATCCCCTACTGTAAATATAATTTCTCTTGATGACTACTCTCAAATTCAAATGCCATGCACAATAATTAATGCACTTGAAAAAAACGTCACAAACAATATTTATTAAAAAATACCGGCCAACAGAATGCGTGCATGATGGGGGTGTATGTAAATTAATTAAGCTTAATTTTTTTGTTATTGAGCGCGCCGGACTAAATTAAGATTATATTATTGTCCCAACTTTTTTTTTTTTTTTTGGCATATTTGTGCTGATCAACTTTCTTAAGGTAGTCCAACGATATTAATGTAAAATCTATCAAATCTGTATCATCAAATCTGTGTCAAATATTTCTCGTCAGTGAAACGAAGAAATTTTGTTCCAAAAGATGATAAAAAGGAGAAGAAAGGAGAAGTAATTGACAAAATGCGTTTTTCATATCATTTCAATCCCGTTTTATTATTCTTATGCATCACAGTTACACATACTATTACACAGTATAGAGAATCAAGCAACAAGGCGTCTGAGCACAAGTATAGAAAAGGGTTGATTTGTAATTACACTAGTTTCCTCGTTTTCCATTTATCTGTAAATACTTTTTCTATTATTAGCTAGCTTCCTTTTTAGTACATAGTTGGTTAGTTTGTTACACAAGAGGGATATATACCCACGGCATTATGTATAGTAAAATCATTAAGGAATATACAGAACTTTTTCTTCATCCTTCGTGCACTGCTCTTTGCTTTTCCTTCTCACCATTTCGATTACTAACATGGTATCACGAGCCTGAGAGCCACCCATGGAGGATTTCAAAGGTTCCGACAGTTCTTCCTCCAACAGTCCCAAAAATTCCTTTGCTCATTCAGACCAAATATCAAACACCTTCCATGCCACAAACATGGCCCAATACCTGAACCTCACTGACCCTAGCAACCCATTTTGGCTGGACAACGGCGACAACCCTATCTTCGTTCTGGTCACCGACTTGCTTACCAGTGATAATGCTACCCCACTTGGTCCCGTGAAATAAGACAAGCTCTCCGTGCCAAAAATAAAATCTACTTCATCACTGGTTCCATTTCTCAACCAACAGACCTCGATGATCCTCCTCTTGACTTATGGGAGCGCTGCAACGATATGGTGCCGGGCCGACTCCATGGTAAGGCCACTTACGCCATTGCCTAAGGCCCCACTTTTTGTAAGGCCTTCAAAAATAAAAATGAAGTGTTTTTTTTTTAAATTTTTTTTGAAAAAAAAAACCATTTCATTAAATAAAAGTTTAAATAATTTATATAGTTTTCAATGTGTGCAAGGCCTCATAATACTAAATTTAATATTTAATACATTGATTTTTTTTTATAAGTAATATAATGAATTATTTATATTTTAAATATTTTTTTAAAAATCTTGTTCAATTGAGGCACAAAAATTGCATTGAGGTCTTATTTTAAGTTGTTATAAATATAAATTTATAAAAGCTGTATTTAAATATTTTAAATAAAATCTTGTTTTATTGAAAATTTTGAAAATATTCTATATAATAATTTATATTTTATTATATTATAATTACAAATGACTCAGTTAAATTTCGCTTAAGGCCTCAATTTGTATTGAGCCGCCCCTAATATGGTGGTTTCATGACTTCAGAACTCTATAAGCCCCTCCATCCGATCCAGCGTTGCTTTCGTAGACAATGCCCGTGATCTTTGGCTTGATCTTTAGGACCGTTTCTCCCATCAAAATGGACCTCGTATTTACCAGCTCAAGAAGACCCTTGCCAGCCTTCAACAAGACTCTGACACTATAAGTGTATATTACAGACGGCTTAAGTCTCTTTGGGATGAGTTACTTATTTATGACCCCATTTTAGTTGGCCCTTGTGGATCAATGACCCCATTTTAGTTTGCCCTTGATACATCGATACTATTCATGATGATCATCCACTAATTTATAATTAAAACTAAATAAATGAGAATAAAATTATCAAAAAGGAAAAAGACGAAGACATATTTTTGTCTCAAACGTCCCAATATATAAGTTATAACAAGGGTTACCCTACCAATTACTATAATACATAGAATTTTCATGCAGTACCCTTTTTTTTTTTATGAAAGAGTTGAGGTCACATGTCCAAGAATGATCATTCCCCAGCTTTATTAAAATCCCTCACTTATGGCGGAGGAAAACCTTAATAACAACACAATCATAAAAAGATAGCACAATACGCACAATGCCTACAAAAAACCCCACCAAAAAACAAAACAATAACCAATACCCAAAACACCACATCCACTCAATGACCTCTCAAATAAGGCAAGGATAGTTTAGCAAGCCTTTAAGAGGTTTTGAAACATGCAAAAGAGATCTCCAAACATATGTCGAACCATGAGCACCCATCTTTGCTAAACAATCAGCCGTCGCATTACCTTCTCTATAAATATGATAAATAACAAAATCTCCACCTTCGAACAATCTCATATCCTCCTCCCAGAAATCTTCTAAGTACCATACTCCACAATGCTTCTTCTGAACCCAAGAAACACACACTAAGGAATCAGACTCAATATCCACATGATTAAGCCCCAGAGCTCGACAATATTTCAACCCTATTAACAGGGCCTTCAACTCAGTAACATTATTAGAACCCACCCCTAGATTGCATGCAAAGGAAAGGACCAAATCACCATGCCAGTCCCGAATAACACCTCCTGCGCCTAACCTCCCCGGATTTCCAAGACTACAACCATCAATATTTAATTTAAACCTTCCATTACTAGGCTTCACCCAGCGAACCAATTTAACTTGCACAGCCTTCATCATGACAATCGGAACATTCAACTCTCTCAACCTCTCCACATCGGAAGAAGCCATCCTTGTAGATTTAGTAAAGTGACTTTGCAGCCGCCCTAGCCACCAGCAAATTTCCCTCCAAATCTCTTCCGCCGAGCTACTTTTACCTTCCATCCTTGCCTTACACCTGCAATTCCACAATTTCCAAATAATAATAGAAGGGAGAAGACCCAAAATACAACCCATCTGGGACTTGGTAGACACACGTCTAAACCAATGGGACACCAACTCAAACCAATGTTTATTTGGGTCATAAGGAATGCCCAAACTAATAGAAAAACGCTTCCAAATCCCGGAAGCCAAATCATCTTCAGCAAGGACATGATTTAAATCCTCATAACCTCCTAGCTTGCAACAATTACACTTGGAAGTAATAGGAATACCAACTCTCCGCAATCTATCATCTACACTTAAACTATTATGATAAGCCTTCCACATTAATATAGAAATTTTCTTTGGTAAAGCTTCATGCCAAACCCACTTAGCCCAAGGCACAATTGGTGCAGTAACCCGAATACACTGCCATGCACTTTTGGTAGAGAAGCCACCATCTTTATTATGCAACCAGACAAGCAAATCTTGTCCTGATTTATGAGCACCCAGAAAGCTACAAATCTCCTCCATTTTATGAAATCCTACTAGCCTCTCTAAGACTTCAATGTCCCAGCCATTCTCAATTTTTAAATCCGCCACCATCAACTTTGGCACATCCACCATAGGATAATGATTAGAAAGAGGACCCTCATTCAACCAATGATCTCTCCAAAAAGAAATATTCCCATCCCCGAACTCTCCACTTTGAATTATCTAACACCGCCAGAATACACTTCACCACCATCTTCCAAAACCTCGATCCCTTGAACGTACATTTACTCCATTAACATGATTATATGACAACAAGATTAATAATTGCACACACTAAAGTTCCATACATAATTGAACATGGACCCAGAAAGCAAAAGTATTCATGATAGCAAACGACTTGGTTTTGACGCGCATGTTGCATATCCTTTCTTCCTTCTCTATCTTTCTTTATTGGAAAAATCTATTCATCATCTCAACTTCCATCATCCTTCTTTCATCCCATGATGTGACATTAGATGATAAGTTCACAAGTAAAATATAATAAATAATTTTCAATCATCTAATACCACATCATAGGATGATGGGAGGATGATGAAAGTTGAGATGATGAGTATCATTACTCTTCTTTATTATTCACTTTTCCAACCTTATCGGCTTGTCTCATCTTTATATAACAAGTACTACCCAACATGTACGCTAGGAAAACATAGAAAAAGACCACTTTTAAGCTTTGGAGACGTTGCGGGTGTCCATAAACACATCTTCACACTTAACAGTCTTAGAATCAAGACTTGGGTAGGTCATCCCTGTATTATTTGTAGTCAACCAAGTTCCATTATCCGATTCCGACACGTGCCCGCTGAAAATGTTATTGTATTCGCAAGTTTCAGTGGTATCAGAAACATGGAATGATAATGCCTCCGTATAGGTTTCCTTGCCGTCGGGATTGACTTTCTCCTTCGCAGCATCTGCTTCCTTCTGCCATTGCAATGCAAAGCTAAGTTTATCCATAACATCGTTCATGGTGGGCCGTTGACACTTGGCTCCCCTAATCACGCACGCAACTATCTGCAATATCCACGTACACCTTGAAACACTCCGGAGCTATCTTGCCCATCAGATTCGGATCTATGATCTCACCCAGGGTCCCTGATTGAGCTGGAATTTTCTGCTTTAAATTCCTGCAATTTAATTTTCTGTCATTTAATTTCTTGCACTTTAAATTACTGCTATTTAATTTCCCTGCACTTT
Source organism: Pterocarya stenoptera (assembly GCA_003123785.1). Lineage (NCBI taxonomy): Eukaryota > Viridiplantae > Streptophyta > Magnoliopsida > Fagales > Juglandaceae > Pterocarya > Pterocarya stenoptera. The sequence goes on along the minus strand of QEOT01124312.1, from coordinate 214,687 downwards.
TAATTTCCAGCAATTTTAAGTTACTTTCTTGTATTTTAATTTCTTTTACTTTTTATCATCCACTCAAAACCAACAATCATGAATCTAGTCCATGACTAGTAAATTTTCATTTCCTTTGTATTCTCACATTCATTGCACATATCATCACTTTAATTTTATTCTCTCCTCGTAAATATTTTCACTACTTTCATGAGTTTGATTTTTAAGCATTTTCCCTGTGGAGACGATCTAGGAATTCATTCCTAATTACTACGCGACATACTCCTGCACTTGGGATAGCCTTTGTGCTGCTCATTTTTGAGTGAGTCAAGTTTTTGGCGCCGTTGCCAGGGAAAGTTGTTTAAATTTAAACTCGTGGTTTTTATCTTTATTTATAAAAAAAAAAAAAATACCATGTCAGCGTCCAGGATTTCCTGGCATGATGAAGTGATACCGACACGCGATTGCACAATGATCGCAAGTGTCCGCTTTGGCAAAGTAGTTATCTTGCCTGTTATCCCAATTGTTTTGCGGTATTTCTTTAGGGATATTGAGTCTTAAAAAACCCGCTTTTGAATGAGTCATTTCTTTTCTGTGTTTGCATTAATTACTTCAATAAAATTCACTGCATTTTTTTTATAAAAAAAAAAAATTCATTTTTTTTCCTTTACATTCGTTTATTTGGTATTATGCATATTTATATATATAAAAAAAAATTATTATTTTTTCTTTGCATGTGTTTATTTGGTGTTCTGCGTGAAATATAAAAAAAAAACATAAATAAATAAATAAAGAAAGGAGATTTGTTGTAACTGTAATACTCGAAGACTAATTTTATAGAGTTGGAAAGAAAATGAACAAACAAGCTTTATTATAAAACCAGCAGACTAAACAGCTGACGGACCCCCATTTCTTGTAAGCGTTGAAACTCTGCTGTTAAACGCTGCTGATCACTTTGTAATTGTTCCATTTTTCGTTCCATCTCGTCTATGTGTGGTTGAAGTCTTCGAGCATACTGTTCCACACATCCCCATAACTCCTTATTTTCACGTTTTAAATCTTCAATTTTTTTTCGTTTACTTGCAAGTTTTTCTTGCAATTCAAGAACCTGAAGTTTAAGTTTGTCAACCTCACTCTCTCGTGAAAGAAATCTCCTGGACATAGTATTTACAGCAGCAGCATATTGGGAACCCAACATTCTCGTGCCTGCGACCACCTCGGCATCAGATCGGGTAGATAAATATAACTCTGCCCCAACCATGGCATTGACGGCCTCAGGACAGAGAAAGACCGGCTGATGGGTAGGTAATGCCTGATTCAGATCAGGAATATTGCTAGCAGAATGTTGGCTGGCCATTTGACAAGAGGAGAGATTGAGAGAAGTTGAGAGAATTGAGAAAGAGAAATCGAAATATGAGAAATGCAGAGATTGTTCTGTGTTACGAAAGGGTGGAAATGGTCTCTTATATAGAGGTCCGAAGCATTCAAAGGCTCAGCAATGATCAATCTAGTCGGGACCAAAGCAGAGATCAAGGCCATAAAGCATTTGTCCATTTGCACATAATCCGGACCCAGGACTCCATGATTTACGGCAAATTGTCGAACTTCGGGATTTACGACACCCAGGATTTATGGCAAGTGGATGCTTAACTCTTGCTCAGCTGGCAGATCATCTTTAAATTCAATCCAGCTTGAGGGTTCTAGTGTCGAGAACACTCAACACTTAGCTGGAAAGAGACACATGAAAATTTTTCACCCCAAGCATTTCTCTCTGGGCCAGGAAGTTTTTCTCTAACTCTCGCATACTTACTTAAACACTGTTTCTGCAATTGCAATTATTTTGTTTATTTTGTGTTGTTTCTTTTATTGCCTTTCTTTGTTT
>QEOT01124312.1:128601-212494 GCA_003123785.1 Pterocarya stenoptera | reverse complement strand
AAAAAAAAAAAAAAAAAGGATCTGCCTTAGTGGTAAGGGCGAATTTGAGATTGTGTGGATTAGGTGCACGGTCCTCGGTTTGATTCCCCACTGTTCGAATTCACCAAAAAAATATATATATAGTAATAGTAATAAAGGATGAAGCGGTGCGCTTTCCTTATTAAAGGGCTGGAAACAGTTACCCATACTTTGGGGGTTGAGTAATCAACCTTTAAACAGAGTTGGCGTGAAAACTGCTAGACCCTTGGGCTTTGAGGTAGTTAGAATCAGAAATGATTAATCTTAAGGTTGAAAAATCCTGAGATAAATCCCGAGTAGTAATGAAGAACACACAGTCGTTTAGCTACACACACACATCTGAGTTTTGAGACATTTTCCTAAATTTTTAATGGAAGATTGTTGAGACAGTCTTGGTGAATATAGCCTCTGGGAGTTGATAGTTACGTGTCGCATTTTGTGAGAATTCATTATTGTGTTTGATTGCTTTTGTTTGAATTTTGAGTTTTATGCAATATTCATCTCAATTAATTTTCACTATTTTGCTCAGAGACTAGCAAAAGGTTATTTGGGGGGTGTGATTGAGCTGCATTATTGCATATTTTACACATTTAAAACCAATATATTTTTAATTGTTTTATTATTTTATCATTGGTTTTAGATGGAAAAATTGATTAAGAGGCATAAATCCAAGTTGTGATTTAAATGGATTAAAAGCATAGTTTATGCTTGATTTTATAACTTGTGATTTATTTGGACAATAATTTCTCACATGCACAACATACTTTTAATATTTGATTTTTCATCTCTTGTTTAATTTTATTTATTTTAGTTTCTTTATCTTATTTTATTTTATTTTATTTGTCTAGTTTTATTTTTATTTTATGTGATTATTATTTATTTTTGCTTGTCTAATTTTTATTTTATTTTATTTTATTTTCTTTTATTTTTCTGCGCAGACTAAACGACATTTCGTTTGGTCGGCAGACCAAAACGACATGTCGTTTTGCACGTTGGTCGTTTCTGCCGTCTGAGCTAAACGACGTGCCGTTTTGTCTAAGACCAAATCGATGTCGTTTTGCACGTTGGTCTTTCCTACCGTTTGAGCTAAACGACGCCGTTTTGTCTATAGACGCAAACGACGTCGTTTTGCGTCGTCTTCAACCTCCCGCAAGCCTTCTACGCAGCACATCACAGCGCAGCCGTGCGCAGTCTCCGTACCACCATGCTCTTCCGTCGGCCACCAGCAGCTCCAGACTACGCCGGCGATCATTCCTCCACCCCATGCACGGCCAAGAACCGCCCGGCGCCACGGCAGAACCTCCTGTAACTCCGCACGTCCAAACGGCTCTGCATCACGCACTACAGTGCTGCTCAGCGCACTTCCACCGCCCAGTGCAGCCTCATCCAACCTCCACAGCAATGCCCAGCAGCTCCACCTGGCCTCCACCAACAGAACCTCTCAACCACCATGCACGTCCAGCACCAACTACACGCAGTGCGTTTGGACCACCTGTTACTGCTCAACCTCGAGCATATTTTAACTCACTGGAAGTTAGAACAACCTATGGCAGTACAGCACTCCTCCACCTCCACGAAGCCGCAGCCACCCTCTGCCAAGCTCACCACGCCACCTCATGCATGCAACCTCCATCTCTATCTCTCGGGCTCTCTCATTTCACCTACTGGACGTAGGACTCACGCATGAAAATGGAAGAGAAATAAAGAGACGTCCACGTCCAACTGCATGCGGGAATAGAGAGAAGCGAGAGCTGCAAAAATGGAACAGAAAGAAAGCTGAGTGCCGAACTGGAAGCTGAAACAAGAAGAAGAAGAAGCATGCTGGGTGACGCGCACAGAAGAAACGAAAGAAAAAAATAAGAAGAAAAAAAGAAGAGAAAGCAGACACTGGAAGCGGAAAGCAGAGAAAGAAGAAGAAAAGAAAAGAAACTAAAACGCATGCGGACGACGCTGGCAGAAGAGAAGAAACGGAAAGAAAAGAAAGAAAAAGAAAAGAAAAGCAACAGGAAAGCTTTGGATGGAAACGCAGCGGAAAAAAAAAAAAAAAAAGAAATAAAAGTGCATGTTTCAGTTTGCACATGGATTGAACAAAAAGCTGGAAAGAAAAAAAAAATATTGCCGAACTCACAGACTCACACATGGGGCAGCTAAGCACAGCGCGGACATAAGCAAACGCAGTGAAGTTTTGAAGCCTATATAAAGGCTTGTAAGCAGTCGAGAGTTGGAGAGTGAGGAGTCTGTGAGAGAGATTTTAGTGTGAAATTAGAATGAGAGTTCAGAAAAAAAAATAGTGGGGAGTTTTATTTTTTTTTTAGTCAGTTTTTATTTTTCAAATGTTAGTTTTGTGTAATTCATTTATCATTTCAGAAATCAGTTTTAATTTATAGTCCAGTAAATTTTATTTTTGTAAGTTTTTATTTTCAGTTTTGAGTTTGTTTAGTGAGTAAATTTTCAGTCTTTTTTTTTATATAAATATTGAGAATCCATTTTATTTTTGAGAGTTTACTTTAATTGGAAGTTCAGATTTTTGGGTTGGAGAACACAGTCTCCATTTCCAAATATCAGATTTATTCCTTACATTGGAACTCAGATTTTTGGGTTGGAGAACGCAGTCTCCATTCCCAAACATCAAGTTTATTCCTTACAATTCCTGTCCTTACTTAATTTAATTTCCTGTCATTTAATTTCCTCGCACTTTTAATTTCCTGCAATTTATTTTTATGTCATTTAATTTCCTCGCACTTTTAATTCCTGCACTTTTATTTTACTGTTATTTATTTTCTGCACTTTTATTTTCTGCAATTTATTTTATGTCATTTAATTTCCTGCACTTTTATTTTCTTCTTTAAATTCCTGCAATTTAATTTTCTGTCATTTAATTTCTTGCACTTTAAATTACTGCTATTTAATTTCCCTGCACTTTTAATTTCCCAGCAATTTTAAGTTACTTTCTTGTATTTTAATTTCTTTTACTTTTCATCATCCACTCAAAACCAACAATCATGAATCTAGTCCATGACTAGTAAATTTTCATTTCCTTTGTATTCTCACATTCATTGCACATATCATCACTTTAATTTTATTCTCTCATCGTAAATATTTTCACTACTTTCATGAGTTTGATTTTTAAGCATTTTCCCTGTGGAGACGATCTAGGAATTCATTCCTAATTACTACGCGACATACTCCTGCACTTGGGATAGCCTTTGTGCTGCTCATTTTTGAGTGAGTCAGTCCCCTTCTCAATGCATTTCCGGGCCTAATTGGCCAAATTCCATTGCTCCTCCTCCAGTTTTGGATTCAGTGCTTTTCAGGCACATAATACCTCAAAGAGCACTACGCCAAACGAGTACACGTCTGATTTTTTCGTCAGTTGTCGACGCTTGGCGTAATCCAAATCCAAATCCCCGAACGTGCCCTTTACCATGGTGCTAACCGCCTTGTCATCTTAACCTTCTTTGGACAACCCGAAAGTAGAAACCTTGGCCACACAATTCTTGTCCAATAAAATGTTGGTTGTCTTCACGTCACGGTGGATGATGGGGTGCTTCACTCCCATGTGCAGGTAGTTCAGACCACACGCCGCTCCGATGCAAATTTCGAGCCTTTGTATCCAAGGGAGGGAATCCTTGTCCCGGACCGGACCGGACCGAACCAAATTGAATTGAACCCCTACTTGTTATATAAAGATGATACAAGCCGATAAGGTTGGAAAAGTGAGACAAGCCGTCTCCCAACCGTGACTCTTCAGCATACTCCCAGCCAACCCGCGCTGCGACCGTCGGCAACACCACCTCCACGAGCACGCCATATCCGGCCAACCACCCCCTCCTATCCCTCGACTTCACCCTCACCCATAGAGGTCTCTCCGTATCTCCCTCTCCTCCACCCGATTTCTCCCCCTTCCTCTCTTTTCTCGTGTTGGCCACCTCTCTTCGCCACTCCGCCGTTGATGCATAACCTAAGACCTCCGTTGCCGCGTCTCTCTCTTCCCTCCTCCCAATCCCTCTCTTTCCCTATATTTCGCTCCCTTGATTTCTCTCTTTCTCTTTATTTGTAGTCACCAACGACGCCATGCGCCACCTCCAACCATCGGCGTAGCAACCCACAACACCATAACCGCCATACGCAACCCACAAACACTGAATATGTGAGCCATCAGCCGCAACAACTCAAATCAAAACCCACCATCATTACTCAGCCCCACCTTCAGTAGCACCTCCCTCATGCCTAGTCCCCCACGAGCCATTATAGTTTTTGTGAGCCAACAAAACCTTCCTCTCGACCCCCCTCACTGTGCCTCAGCCACGACAACAACACCTCAAGCCACCATGAGCGTCCATGCTCAACCACTCGATTTAATATGTTTTGGTACAACCTCAAGCGACAAGCAACAAGCAACAACTCTAGCCCATTAATTTTTTGTATAATCCCTATTCCCTTTATCTTTCCTAGATTACTATGTTTATGTGATTGGATGCGTAGATTGTGTGTGGAAGCTTGAAGGACCATTATATGGTTGTATAGTGGCTGGACAGATTTTGTACATTGAATCTATTGTGTGAATGAAGATTATAAAGTTAGTGATTGTGTTTGAGTTGTTGTATAATTGATATGGACAGAACCATATATATTGAATATGTTGGTTATGATGAATTAAGAAGAGTTATGTGTTGGGTTGGTATTGAATGGGAGTTTTAGGTGAAGTATAAAGATTTTGGAGTATGGGATTTGTATATATGTTCTATGTGGAGTTTACGTGGACTAGGGATTTAGTAGTTGTGAAGTGATGAGGATTAATGGGTAGTTTGTGATGTGATTTTGTTAGTTGAGTTAAGTGATAGTAATATATGGATTGAGTATGAGTAGGTGGGACATTCTCCATTGAGAAACCAATATGGGAATGCCTATGTGAAAGGTTGGTTAGCGGCACCTTTCAAGGTAATTTTTCATGTGTTTACTCCAAATTGATGCAAAATTTCCTTTTAGAAGTGAGTGATAGCACAACTTAGATCTACATTGCGACTCATGCTTAGGATGCCTTCTTTTGGTGAATTTTTAATTTTTGTGGGATTTTTGTGTGAAGTAACACCCCTTGATGGATTGGATTAAAATCCATTGGTACTTTTGCCAGGTAGTCACTACAAGAAAACTGTTTATTTGTTGCCAGCTATTTCCTATGAAAATGATTATTTCCTACTAAAATGAGTCACTTTTTGTCTCAAATGGTCATTCTCGTTAAAAAATATTCCGTCTCAAATGCCCTTTTTTTGTAGTGAGTGTGGTATGTGCTGTGGTCACTCTATGTGGTTATGATTGGCAAGGGATTCTATGTTATATAAGCTAGGATTTTGGTTATATATATATATAGTGAATATCCTATATATACTATGTTGAACATCTTGGATCTAGAATGACAATTTATTGGGGTGATTATCTTCTCCTTAGTTTAAACTATTATTTTGTAGTATTGTCTAAACTGAATATAGATTCTGGAGATTAAACATATTATGTTTCTTATTTTATGCATGTTCCAGGACAACATTCTTCATCTACTGAAAATGCCAATAGTTCCAATAAACGGGTAGGGGCTACAACTGGAAGGAACTCAAAGGTAAGAAGCAGTAAATTTCATGCGTGATTTAAACTTGGAAACTGTGTGTTTGAATTTATGAGGTTAATATTTCTTAGTAACTCTGTCCAGGATGCATGATAAGCTGCTTGCCTCCTTATTAATAATATTCCTTCAAACAAATATATATATATATATACACACACCAGGACAGGAGCAACGTGCAAAGCACGTTTACCTAATAATAATATGCTTTTCTTAAAAAATTGACCTCAATGAAGAATTTAATGCATATGGAAAAAAATGTAAATTCTAATAAATATTTTTGGATAATGATAGTTAAGTGAAGTATAACAATTACATGTTTGCATAGATTAGAAAAAAAAAACATTAGTTCAAAATTCAACATAATCTACTACAAATTTATCATATTGATAGTTTCAGGAAACTTGTTTAGGACAAGTTTCGAAGTCTAACAAAAACATTAGTTCAAAACGTGACTTCTTTAGTTTTTCTACTGTGATTCGTCATTTTGTGTTGTGTCATTTTGTGTCATCTTGTATGGGATCAATTGAGACGACATTGAAGTTTTTGTGCTGTTGTTGGTTGAATCGGTCAAGGTCTGCAACAACTTGAATCATCCACTCTTTCTGTGAAGCTTGTGCTGCAACATTCTTTATATATGGCAAATGCTCCAAGCAACCTCGCAGACCCAACAAAGCAGAGAAAATCGAGAACTAAAATCAAGAACACACCACCAACAACCATAAAAGAAGCAATCAAAATTACCAACACAGGTATAAGAACAGAAAGGGTTTTATGTGCAGGGGAGATTTTTCTATGCTTCGGATTGGTCATATTATTCCCTTACGTGCTTTCTATTTTAATTTATTTCTGTTATAAAAATGTATGTTATTGAGAAGAACTCTTTCAAATGCCAGACAAGACAATCACATGATTGTAAATACAGTAGGAGACATGTTCGGAAGTTGATAATTTTGAGAGACAAAAGGACAGACGTGTTTTTAATGGTCACAACTCCCTCAGCGACACCGACTATTAGACCCACATGAAACTAACACTTGTGATAATTGATATTGTTTATAGCATCCTATCAATAATTCAGGTAGGCCTAGTAAATAATATCCATGTATAGAGAAGAGATAATGAACAAACCTCATTTCAAGACTTCCCTTTGGAGAGGCGAGGATAAAGAGCCGCCTTTGGATTCACAGAAGCTGTAGAATTTGATGGAAACAATAGGAATTTTGATTAACACCAGGAAAAAAAACAGTATAATAGTAGTGACTTTATTATAAATGATTCACACTTTAGAGTTAGATACACAAACCTTCTGTTGAAAATATGCAGATTCTGAGTGCTGTTATTCTATACGCTTGGTCTCCAACTCTTTGACCTTAAGGAGAAATAATCCAAATTTAGCAATAATAATAATAATAATAATAATAATAATAAAAAGAGCATAATTATCTGCTATAGTTCAAGTGGGAAGCAACCTTTTGCTGGAGATTACTGCAGACTTCTTCCCTCCCCTTCAATCTCTCAGATAATTTCTAAAGCTGCTTCTCATATTGGTTGTGGATGGCTGCCTTCAACTCAATCTGGCCTTCAAGTTTTTTGATCTTCTCATGTAGATTTTTATGACTCTAATCTCTGCATTTTGCCTTGCTCTCAAGGTTCTGTAAGTTCTCTTCTAGCTTCCTCAAAGATTCATCTTTGGACTTGGATTCCTGCCTTGATTTTTCAAGTTTTATGCAATAGAAAGAAATAAGCAAATAAATCAAAGTTAAAATATAACTTAAATCATTATTACTGTAACTTTAATAAGTGTGAATGGTATAGAAGAAATGCAGCTATTCATCTAGCTAGAGTTATCAGCCCTATGGAAGCTGTTGTTCAGGGAGCTTTAAACAACAAAGTATTGTAGAGGATACAGAAAACAGAAGCAACAAAGAAACATTAATTCATCTAGCAACAATGAATTGAGATGAAACATTTATGGTGGCATTAATTTCCAGATGTGGTTAAGCAACAGAGAAATTGTGTTGTCTTTGATATTTCAAGGATCTTATGAAGTATCTGTTAAAAAAGGTGAAAATAAAAATTAAACTATAGATAATGGACTATAAATAATGGAATTTAATCCAGAAGAGGGGAATTGATGCTAAAGGTAATACCATGCCAGTATGCAGAGATAGCCCATGAACAATGGATAATAAAGCAAATAAATTGGATAGTGTGCCACAAGAACTAACAGAGCATTGTGAATTTATAGATAAAAACACCATTTAATTTTCATTGCATAACCAATGAATCCATTTGTATTTACTACATCCAGAGTTTGGAAAGGGATTCACAAAAAATAACAAGCAAACTTACCATGATGCTCCCATTTCTAAAGGACAACCAAACGAGTAGTCTGTATGAATACGACTGCCAAATCTATCCCTTGATTCTAGCAAGATCACCTAAAAAAAATGACAATATTAACAAATTGCAGAAAGCAATATAGAGTCTTGCCAACGTAAAGCTTTTAGTAAAGAAAAAGAGATATACTGCATTACATATGATCACCTTAAATGATGCATCATTGAGGATATGTGCAGCAGCTACACCCGATATACCACTACCAATGACTATAACTGAAGCTATTGAACCCTGTTGCCTTTGAGTATGGGAGGCAAATGTGCCTAGTCATCATACACATGCATATCAGCATGGGAACAACTTTCTCAAGCACATATAAACTTAATACAAGATGAAAAGAGACACCCTGATTTAATTAGAATAAATCCTGATTTAATTATTTCAGTTAAAACTCTTTTGCTCCATCTTTTCCTCCACACGAATTAAAATCAAATAAATAAAGAAACGACTGTTAATATTGTAACTTGCTTAAGCAAGAAAAACCAATCCAGATTTTTTTTTTTTTTTTGACATTCAAATATACAATTGGCACCTAGAGACAGATCACATTAAATCATGACTGATCTCGACTCCTGAGTAAAAGATCATCTTGACTGCAGCAAATAATAAATCGTGTTTATTTTCCACACTAAAAGAGTAACTTGATTTAAACTATTGCAGACAACACAACGTTTGGCTATCAAATTACATCTGTGAACAAAACAGACTTGAAAGGAGCAAGTTGTCAACACCTTATTGAAGTTTCATTTACTTGAAGAACGCTTTCCAACTGCTTAAGGAATAACTTTTTTTTATATATAAGTAGGAATAACTAAGAATTTGTTTTTCACATGGGATAGAAACAAAGCATGTTAAAAATATGAGTGAGTATTAAAACTTCCATCATAAAACTACAGACCACTGGTCAGCATTTTATGATTTAAAACATCATAAATTTTTTTTTTTAAAAAACATTTTTTATAAGTATAAATTTTTTAAAAAAGTTAAACCAAAACAACAGCATATCTATTCTTCCTGCAATATACATGTGGAAAATTAAATTTTGAAGAAGGCTCATGCCAATAATTGCCCAATACTTTATGACCCCCTCATGGTCTACACAATACATTTCCTAAGCACTCTAACCAAGTTTCCAAGCAGCCTATGTTCTTGGATAATAAAATCATTCATTTCCAAAATCAGGGACATGTCATTTATTCCCATAGCCAATTCATACAAGAAAAAAAAGAAAGAAAGTAAAGGCTCTATGTCATTGTCTGCCCAAGGCTTCTTGACCCAACAATACTTACAAAAAAACTCTCACTGAAAATTACAATTAAAAGAAACTAAGAAAATGAGGGTCTTAGAGGAAAATATTTGTGTAAAGATAAACCCAACACTGCAAAAAACCATGACATGCAAGGAAAAAAAAATCTAAATCCATTTATAAAACTGTTGCATGGCATGCTTTTTAATTGTGTCGTGATCCAAAGCATTTATAATTAAATAAGACGTTTTTATAACCTGAATCTCTCGCTCTCCTCATGCTCTAACCCAGATTCAACACCATATATATTCACAACCAGATTCGCAACATTAGCCACTATATGCAATAAAAATAAATGAAATAAATCTCTAGGTTAGGGCATTGTAAAATTTATAGAGCAACCGGTGATGGAGCAGTAATACCCGTAATACTTACAGAGCAACCAGTGACGGAGATCTACTGCAATGGAGATTGACTGAGGGTTTTCTTCGTGTCCCTCTCGTAGACACCCTGAAAATTAAAATGATAAGAAAGTAAGAAAATGGGGGTCTTAGAGGGAAATATTTGTGTAAAGATAAACCAAAGCTGCAGAAAACCACGAAATGCAAGGGAAAAAAATCTAAACCCATTTATTAAATTGCTCTTAGTGGGAATCTCGGTGTAACTGTGCACTGAACAAAGAAATTCTCACTGAGCAGAGGCTTTAGCCATCAGGGCCTCCAACACCCTATTCAAGAAAAAACCAAGAATTAAAGCCAGACTAAGAAACAAAAAATAAAGAAACAATCCCGACCAAAAATTGATTGGAACAAGTTAACACATAAAAAAAGGGAAAAAAGAAACTAAGTCAGAGCTAGGCTTCTCTAGCCTACATGGACGGTGGAGAGAGAAAGAGTTGCAATAGGCTCCTTTGCGCGAGGACCATTATCTTCAATGGTCCTAAACCTTAAGATTCCAATCTCTCCAAACTTCCATTTCTTAAAAGTGCGCACACTTGCTCGGTGATCAAAGAGATTGTAAGAAATAGAGTCCCTGAATAAACATTGAATGAAAAAAAGGCTCTAAGGCGCAGTGGAGGAGATTGGGAGGCAATGGCCTTCGTTCGGCGACATCTACCACGACATGCAAAAAAAATAACCAACGCCGCAAAAAACAAATCTGAAGATGCAAACACGAAGACAAAGAGAAGAGAGAAGACTCAAAGAAGAGAGAAGACGAAGAGGCAGAAGGAAAGCAGTTTGGTTTTGGAGAGAGAAATGAATGAGAATATGTAGAAAAATAAAGAAGACGTAAAGGTGAAAAAAAATTAAAGAGAAGACCTGACATCTTATCCCTTTCAGCCAAGCCACAGATCCATTTACAATACAAACGGACTTAACGGGAAAGTTAAAAAAAGTTCACAGAAAATAACAAAAATTAACAGAAAGCAAGAATAGTAGTAAGATAGTCACTTATTCTAATAAAGTAAAGTAGATATAGATATATATATTTTTTTTTTTTGAATAAATATATATATGACTTTGTGGACTGGACACAAATGGGAATATATTGTAATATTATAGCTATTAGAATGAAAGGAATATCCGAACATACATAATATTCGATCTTTTAATTTTTAGTCATCCAATTAATTCATATTGTTACCCTTTTTTTTTATTAGTTTGGATATGGTATGGGATAGATGGGGGCATTGGTGGGTCACCACTGAAACTGATTTTTGTGGATATTAGAGTTGGAGAATTAGAACTTTTAATCTGGTAGGGTATCCAGAAAGCTCCCTCTTGTAATATATGTATACATCTATAGATATATATCAGCTTAATAGCCAATATTATTCTTCATATGCAGCTGATTTAAGGGAAGAATTACTTCCAACTTCCAAGTGAAGCACTGGTCTAGTGCCATCCCCACGTGATATGCTTATATTTCAATTAAAATGATCACTCTTGGTCTCCTCGCACGAAAATCATGTTTTCAAACCACTAAAATTTTTAGTTGTGTTTTAATTAATGATGATAATTAAGCTTTTAATGTTATGTTTTAAACTAGAAAATTCTGGGTGGTCATCAACTTCTTCTCTTGCACTTTACGAGGCTCGAGTTAAATAACGGCACTATATTCCTACTAGTAGTACTATTTATCTATAAAAAAAAATGTTATGTTTTACCTGAAGTTCCAACTGTTTAAAATTACTCTATATATATAATTCGAAATTCATCATAGTAGCTATTGGACATATTTCCAATGGTCCATTCTGTTATATATATGTATATATATGATTTGCATGTTTTGAAGTAATTTATATAGTGGCTTCATTCGTGCATGGAGGAAAAAATAAGATGGCTCAAATAGTTATGGTAATAGTTTGTGGGGAAAGCTTCAAAATTAATCAAAATTTTTTTCTTATAACAAAATTCAGTGAAAAAAGACTTTTACCCACGAGATGGACTTATGGAAATATGTTTTTCTATTGGAAAGAACATTAATTTTCCATACAGGCGGCATTCATGGGAAGTACTCAATACCGGGGATACCAATCGTGGCAAAAAGTGTGTATTGCTGACTGTAATTTCCACCAACAATCTTAAGGGATTTCCCTTTTTCCTACAAACAGAGCTCGTGGCAAACAGTATTTTATTCCACAAGATTCACCAAAATTGTTAGATTATTTGCCGCGAGTATTAAAGCTTTACCCTCATATGTTCTCGTGGGGAAAACATGTTTTTTTTCACGAGTTGAAGCTATCGAGGAAAAAGATTGCTTTTCAAACCAATTTTATTCTACGAAATTTCCACAACAGGAGTTGGTGGGAAAAAGATATTTCTCATGTAGACAATGCCTTTTGCCACCAAAACCATTATTGGGTAAAACCTGTAAATATTTTAGTGAAAGTTTTTATTTAGAATTATTCTTACTTGATTTTATAATGGCGAAGTTAACATGCATTTTTATTTCTCTGTTTTCTAATATGAACCGGATGTTACACACTCAAATGATTGAAAAATTATAATATACAACTTTCTTTCACCATGAAAGGACCAAAAAATTTATATCTTATTTTCCATCCATTTTAATGGTAATTAGAATATTTGATCCAATATTTTATTATCAGTTTTCATTAACTTGATGGTAGGCAAAGGTAGAGTGCTTTATCTCAGGGAACATATGTAACATAGTTCACGAAATTTGTGTACGTGGTGGTATACATAAGTTTTAAAAATAAAATAACTAAAAATAAAATAACAACCGCAACAATTTAAAAAGAACCCAATTTAAATCTTATTAAATTAATATGTGAATTATGTGTTATATACACCAATTTTTATTTTTATTTTTAATTTTTGAAAATAGCTTTATACACCAAATTGAGAATACAGTACGTCTATTAAAATCTAACTCACCGTACACCCACTGTGTCCCTCGGACCACTGCTCCAGCTGATTAACTACTCTACCCGCTATGCTTTCTTCACGCTAACTAAAATCCCGATAATGTAATCCCTTCCAACTAATTTTATCACATACTTGCATTACTGATCAATATAGCAAGTACCTTCTTTTACCGTCCTTGAGGATTCATAATCTCAGTTATAAACACAGCTCCAGAGGTACTCCTAAAACTTTGCTGATCTCCACTACTACTTGTCATCGTCACCTCGCTATTGCTGTATATACTTGACACTTGCCCACCGCTGCTACTGAACATGTTATTACTATCATCACTCTTGGATTGAGGCAAGACAGCATTCTCATCATCATTCATCTCCAATTCAACCACATGATCATGCTTGCCAACTTTTTCAATACTCTCTTGCAATTGTAATGCGAACTCAAGGCCCCACACCACATCATTCATCGATGGACGTTCGACTCCACTGTCATGCAAACAACTCACAGCAACCTTACCAAATTTATTCAAACTCTTGGTCGCAATTTGACCCTTCAAAGTTGGATCAACAATCTGATCAAACTTTCCATTGCGAGAGCTTTGTCGGGCCCACTCTGCAAGGCTCACGTGCTCCTTCTCAGCAGTTTTCAATATTGGTGGCCTTGCAGACAACACTTCACACAGGACAACTCCGAATGAATACACGTCGGATTTCTCCGTCAATTGTCGTCGCCTGTAATACTCGGGATCTAGATACCCAAAGCTACCCTTGACGACAGTGCTAACATGGGCCTTTGACACGCCGGTGGGTCCCGTTCTGGACAACCCGAAATCAGACACCTTGGCTACCCATTCCTCATCCAGTAAGATATTTGTGGTTTTCACGTCACGATGAATGATCGTTTGTTTTGCACCTGTATGTAGGTAGCTCAAACCTCGTGCTGCACCGATACAAATCTGAAGACGCTGCTTCCATGAGAGAGGAGGATTATTGGACTTGTAGAGATGATCACGTAGGGTTCCGCGGGCCATATAATCGTAGACGAGAATCATCTCCATACCCTCGTTACAGTATCCAATCAAAGAAACAAGATGCAGATGGCGGAGTTGTGAGAGCAGCTCAATCTCGGTCTCGAACTCGTGTACTCCCTGTTGAGAACCTGGTACCAAACGCTTGATCGCCACTGGGTGGTCGACACCGTCTATATAGCCTTTGTAAACGTTACCAAACCCCCCAACACCAATAATGAAAGTGCCGTCGAAGTTGTTGGTGGCTGCTTTAATCTCCGCCAATGAAAAGTATCGACTCAGAGCGGATGGTAGAGACGACCTGCGGGTCTTTGTTGACTTGGTCGTAGTGAACGAAAATGGACCCCACCAAGAGGTCCCATCACTGGAGCCCGAGTCCTTGACTCTCTTTCCCCTCCAGAGAATCAAGAAGCCAAGAATTGAGAGAAGAATAAATCCGGCGACTCCACCAGCGGCGGCAGCAAATATTGTTGTTTTATTCCCTTTCGAGCTTTTTGCCTGTGCTGGTGGCGCAATTGTTGGAGGGTTCGGTGGAAGTGGATCGGGGTTGGGTCCTGCAAGATTGCCGTTGTCGCTTACTTTAAAGATTTCGACGCCGTTCAAGATTGCATCCTGGTATGAAGTCTTCCACCTTTGCGGTTCGGCTCCTATTGCGACATAGAGATTCACTTTCTTCTCAGTTCCTGCAGGCATCGAAACGGCGTAGTCTTTATACACAGGCACACCATTTCCACCACTCCACAAAATCACGTCGGCTGCTGCATCGGCGGTTTGATTTGCTATGAAAATATGGAATTTTCTGTCTGACGCTTGAATAATTTCAGGTTGAAACTCGCAGAAATGCAGCCTAATGAGGTAATAAAACCCAGAATCTACGGGGAATTGCCAGGTGAGATTGTAGCTCAGGTTGATAGTTGAGTCATTCCCCAGGGTTCGGGCAGTGCGATAGACATCCTCTGGTGCAGTGTACTGGGGTTTGGCGGTAAACTTCAGTTTGATGGTATTGTTAAAAGGCAAGAACAACGTTCTATATTCTTTTAGGTAGCTGAAGTCGTCTTGCCATACCCGGAACATTCCGGTGTCAGCAGCGGATGAGATGGTTTTCCCTCCAACGTTTAGTCTGTATACCATCTCGAGAGAAGTGCTGTTCTCGATGCGGTACTGGTTCTGCTGGCCGATAAGACCAAACCCTTGATCGTCAGCAGGATCAGTGTAATATAGATTAGTAGGCATCGACAAGATTTCGATTCCGTTGATAAAAGCATAGGAATTAGAAACGTTCGGAGATGGAGTGAAGGTTATGTTCAACCTCTGATCTTCTTCGATATTGACACAGTATTCTCTGGATATGGTAGGTCCTGAACCGGCATCTGCGTAAAGTGAAGCGTTGAAGTTGCTAAGAAGGGTAAAACGACCAACTTTGACAGAGAAAAGGGCATTAGAGCGGTCGAAGTTGGAGTAGGAAGCGGGGTAAAAGTATAGTCGAACGAATTTTTGGCCTGCAGTGACGGGGAATACGTAGGTGAACGGGGCTAGAGATAGCCTTGCATCGGTAAAAGGCACTTGGGGGACATTCGGCGCTTCTTTAACCGTGCTGGTAAGAGATGACTGGCTTTGTGATTGTTCGTGAGTGAGAAATTTTGAATTCACGTCTCCTGTCCAGATCCGAGTATCTGATGCAGTTGAGTTTCCAGAGAAACCACAGTTGAGGAGAATTTGGTCGACCGGTGTGTAGTTACCGGCGACGGTGCTGATCATGTGGTGCAGCAAGATGACGACAAGGCAGAGAGGGGCAAAACATGGTAGGAGTGGGGTCCTCATTGTAGCAGTGAGAAGACACGGAGGAGGTATTTTGGTAAAGTTTAGAGTCTGCTCTTTAAAACACAAATCGAGCGAAGACGGTGAGGTATTGCCCGGTGGCTGTGGCTCATTGGACAGTGGAAAGGAGAAATCGGTTGGAATATACAACAACATATCAATTCATTATTATAAATTTTTTTAAATTTATATAAAAAAATATAATAAATAATTTAATTTTTTTTAATTTTAAAATAAAAATTATATTAAAAATTATATTTTAATAATATTTTATTTAACCAATAACGAGAAGTTTTTTCTGACTCTCCCAGTCTGATTTCATATCAATGCTGATGTTAATATGATTCTTTCATTTAATATAAATTTCATACTTTGTTGCTTTACTTAAGAATTCTACAGTAATTAATCAATCTTTTACAAAGAACTCTGCTTATACAATAACAACATTAATCAATCTTTTACAAAGAAATCTGCTTATACAATAACAACATTTAATTACTGTTAATCCATAGTTGCAACAGTAATTACTGTAAGCAAATTGCAGTGCTATTATGCAACAGTAAAAAACTTCAGCATCCTGGTAAAAGCCCCAACAGTTCATGTTCTTTTGATATTTTATTCATTGACTTGGAACTTATCACTTTTTCTCTCCTTTCCCCCCCCCCGGCCCCCCCAACGCGATTCAGGCATTAGCTGCACAGACTCACAGGCCCTTTCATCCTCCTCACTCGTATAATTTTCTATAGTAATCTACGCTTAATTAGTAAGAAATCAAATTAGAATAGTCAACCTAACATAATGGGTCTGGTGTCACAATCACAAGTCGAACCGAGTGCAATGTGCTCAGTAGTATGAATATTATGTGACATCGACAATGCTATCCATCAGAGATATTTGTGTAATTGTTTGAAAAAATTATTTATTTATGATCAGTTATTTTAAATAGATATAATTATTTTTTATTAAATAAGTTTATTTTTATCACAAATAATTTTTATCATCACAAATAATCCATCATAAATATTTATTTTTGCCTTTTGCTTAGTATGAATATCACGTGATATCAACAATGCTACCCCACCAAAGATATTTGTCTAATTGCTTGAAAAAACTTGGGTAGAATTTCTTTTTAGCAATTAAAACAGGTAAATTAAGTGTGGTCTCACAATCATCTCACTCTTAATTGTTAAAGTACCCTTTAAGCTATTTAGACTGGTAGACTTTTAAGTTTGTATAGGGTGTCCAAAGAATATCTCTAGACTTGAGCTACATATTTTAATCAAATTTTAAAATATATATAAAATGAGCTTTACTACTCATCATCCCACAAATCACATTTATTTTATTTTTTAAAATTTTTTATTTTTTTTATTTTGTTGTTCTTAAACTTATTGAATTTTTCTACGTACTCATTATCTATATACTACACATTTAATAAGAAGAAAAAATTAAAAAAAAATTATGCTCTATGAGAATAATGAGTAGAATTTTTCTTATAAAATAATGAGATTGGTGTAACTATTTTACATTTTATCTTACTACCAACTTCAGTGATAGTTTCATTTCATAAAAAAATATTATTAATTTTTATTATATTTTATCTAGCTATTTTAGATGAAAGTTATATATTAAAAAAAATGTATGTATCATATATGGTTATGTACAATTGCATTTAGTAAAATTGTTATCAAAACCTTTAATGCAACTCGCAAGAACCCTTGAGAATCCAAGTTAAATGCACGAAGAATAACTAGTCATTAAAAGGATCGAATAAATATAGATAGAAGTCACTGTTGAGAGAAGTCATTTTACACACATGATGTGGCATCATTTAGACCACACATAGAGAAGATGGAAAAAAAAATCTAATGGCAGCCACGCAATGAATGCAACGAGTGCACCGCTACAATGGCTTCTATGTAGAATTACTCAAAAGGTTCAGAACAGTTAGCACATAGAGTTGTGTTATGTGCACGGATTGGCATGGCAATATATGATCTTTGACCATGCTGAGCTGGCATGCCACATTAGCATGATTGATTTTGCATTTTGTGCCACATTAGTATTTAATTTTGAACTTAACACTACAAGAAATTTGATTTTTAGGGACGAAATTTGTTATGAACAAATTAAATTTCATTCCTAAAAATGCCTAAGCTACTAAATTCATTTGAACAAACAAATATCCATTCGGACAAAATATTTTGTGACGAACAAAATCATCTAAAAAAAACCGTTCCAACGGAACAAAATATATTCGAACAACCAATTAATCTCTGTTCAAACAATATATAATATGTTCGAATAATAATATTGGCAGGAAATTAATTTATTTTTCCTTGGAAAAGTTAATAACCGTTCGAACTTAAATTTATTTATTCGAACAGACATATTTTCCATTATTTTGTTTATCATCATTAATTTCTGCATATATTTTTTCATTAAAGTAATAAATATTTTTTTCAATAATTTGTTATCATTTTCAAAATATAAAAATGTGTATATATTATATATTATGATTTGCGGTGAGTTAAAATATTTATAAATTCATAAATTAATTTTATGTAATTAATTTCAAAACTTTATAGTGATTTTTTTTATGTTAAATTTATATAAATATAACTTTCAAGATAGTATCATTTTTTATATTATCAAGAACGGCAAGTAAAATGTAAAAAAATAAACAAGGTAGCAAACACGAAAAATAAAAACCATATATTAATTACATCTCAAATATATAATGTTCAATATAACATAAAAAAGTAAAATAATAACTAAAACGACTATTTGCTAAGTAAATCAACATCCTCTTATAACATTTTAATGCGTCCGTCCAAAGTCCTAAGCTTCTCCATGATGGGGCTGAATGAACTCCACAAACAGAGCTCGTACCTGATCCAAAGTAGTCTTAGGAGGCTGTCTCTCCGGCAGTATTAGTAGAAGCTGGATCGGTGGACGGGGCACTAGGCTATTCTGGTGCAGTCTTCCGCAAGTGCCCATTGCTCTTGCTGAATGTGATCCTCTTAAAGGACCCATTTGTGGCAACCTCCGCTCAGTCGCAGACACTGTAAACCCCGATTGAAGTAGGATGTTAGATATCAGTAGTGCAAATGATAGACTACCTCTAATGGAGTAGTGGGACTCCGATTGAATGTGGTGGAAGAAATACAATGCCAGATCAATAGGGTCCCCCCGTACTATCCGCAACAAAAATCTGGCTCGATCGATCTCGAAATCAGTTTTGTGTTTTTTCGGATCGATATTATAACCAACATTCAAATTAAGCATTCTGAAAAATGTTATACAATCGGCCTGTCGGATCACCTTGCTCCCATCATATGGTGGAGCCGAAGGGTCTCGCACTAGATAACACAACTGATCGGCTATGAGACCATTATCAGGTAGATCCTCATCCTCACTACTATCCGAACTAGCATCCGGCTCTACATTTGGGGCTAGCATGAAGGATGCAGCCGGTGTGTCGAAATCGAATGGTGCAGCTGCTGGTCCCGATGTAGCCTCTGCAGGATATGCGTCGGCCACGGGTGGGATGTCAAGGAATTCAGCAATAATGCGGGGAGAGAAATTAATACTCACTCCTCGGACCGATAAGGTGTAGAACAGAGTATCAGCGTTCTCCTCTCCCATGGCAAGATAAAACTCACCGACCATTTCTGGATATGCAGTCCCACGCTACTGACAGATTGGTGCTCATGACTGCTCGGTGAAGATGGACTATATGCTCCGTCCGACCCATGAAAGATCGAAGAAGTCAACCAAAATGATATCACGCTTGACGAGTATAGGCCTCGTCTCCTAAGCATGAGCTGCTCCACTACTTTGGCTGGCTTAATCTCTTGCACGTTTTCTTCTGCTAGATGTCATTGGTATCCTATTTAACCACAAGAAAAGTAATAATATAATTAACCATAATATTTAAATTATATTATTGAAGAATTATACTATATTGAACTGAATTGAAATAACTAGTTCGAACGAAATATATATTGTTCGAACTAGTAAAATCTATTCGAATGGAATATTTTGTTCATTCGAACTAGCAATTAATACTTCATTCAAATGAAATTATTTTATTCAAATAGAAATAAATCTGTTTAGCAACATTGCGTTCGAACGGACTAGAGTTAGTTTGAACGAGAACTAGCCAAACAACCATGGCTGAGTCGACTCAGCCTGAACGAAAAAACCAAATCTAGACTTCATGCTTTGTTTTAATCGGTAGAAATGATTAAGGAGTGAAGCCCAAGCATTTCTACCTATTATTTTGTTGTTCTTTCTATGGAATATACCAAAATGAGAGAATTTCATATTCGAAATCCATACCCCCCAAACACAACCTATTCGTGCAAAAAAACAAACAATAGAGGTGGAGAGTTGACCCATACCTCTTAGAAGTTCAAATGTGGGGTCGCTACAATAGTTGATTGACGGTTTTAGCGGCAGAGATAAGGGGCGAACTCGGAGGCCCTTGGCCATTGCTGGTTCGAATGAGAGAGTTTTGTTTCATTGTAATCGAACTGTTATTATACTAATATATTTCTAATTATTACTAATATATAATAATACTAATCTTACAAAGTATAAAAATAAAACTAATAATAGTATTATAATAATTTTATTTAATATATTTAGTATATTATTTGTAAATATACTTATTGTATTACCTATAAGAAACTAAGTACTTATATATGGTACTTATTAGTTATATAGCTACTATAGTGTAAGTATTATATATAGTTACGATATATATAGCTATAGCTATTATATTATAAGTTATGATAACTATACAAGTTAATATAATTAATATATATAGTACTTATTAGTATATAACTACTATAGTGTGAGTATTATATATAGTTACTATATATATATAGCTATAGTTATTATATTATAAGTTATGATAACTATACAAGTTAATATAATTAATATATATAGAGTACTTATTAGTTATATAGCTACTATAGTGTAAGTATTATATCCTAGTTACTAGTTATAAGTTATAAATATACTTATTATATTTTATATAACAAGGTAACAAGTTATATAATATAATATAGTGCAAAATTAGAAGTAATTTATAATATATATGTATATATATTAATAAGTTATGATAAATATACTCATATAAGTTATATAATAATATAACATTAAATATTGTATAAGTACTATATATTAATAAGTACTATATATTAATAATTAGTATATATAGTATAAGTATTATATTAACTATTAGACCAAAACTATATTATATATTATCAATTATAATATAAAATAGTTGCTATAGTGTATATATATACTATATACTGTATAATATTAAAATTTCAAAAACTATACAATAGATTATTAAAATTATAGGAAATTACTTATAAGCATAATAATACTACTATTAGTTTGAACCCAATAACGTACCATTCGAACGGATTTATCTCGTGAAATGTGTTTGGAGGAAAACTTCGCACCAAATACTCTGAATGTCAGTTTATTCGAACATGAAAATATCTCTTTCAAATGAAAATACCCTTTGATCTTCTCTACATTTTGAAGAAAATGCCAAGGAATATTCTGATTTGTTAGTTTGAACGATGAGTTTTCGCGTTCGAACTTGAATTAAATCGCGGCAGAATTTGGCGCCTATCTGAAATTTTCGTGTTTGAATGAGTAAACGTCCAATTCGAACGGGACTTCACATATTCAAATACCTCAACCTCCAGTTCATTTTCACTTCAAGTTTGCATTTCTTTGGAGGCAGAGCTCA
This sequence comes from Pterocarya stenoptera, assembly GCA_003123785.1. Taxonomy (NCBI): domain Eukaryota; kingdom Viridiplantae; phylum Streptophyta; class Magnoliopsida; order Fagales; family Juglandaceae; genus Pterocarya; species Pterocarya stenoptera. Next base: position 191,200 of record QEOT01124312.1, on the reverse strand, counting down.
CTGGTGTGTGTGAGAAAGTGTTGTGGAGAGAGAGAGGAACATACTTAGTGAGAGAGAAGGGATTCTTGAGAGAGAGGAGAAGTTTATAAGAGGTAACTATTATTTTTTTGGTATTTTTTTTTTTGTATTTCGAATTTCATTAATGTTAGTTTATTGCACATGATTTAGGGTTTTCTCATAATGTGTTTTATGCTTATGTAGGTATTGTATATTGATATTTTGTTTGAATTGCTTAAATTTGAGGTAATATTTCTAATTTTTAGATTTTTGATAATTTGAAGCTTTTAATTCATTATGTTAAGAATTTTGGTATATTTGTGTTTGTACAATCCCATTTAAAATGTATCCTATACCAATATGCATCTTATGAGATTGTATTTGTGAAAATTGTGTTTTGTAGCAAATGTTTTGTCTCTGTTTCATGTTTGGAATCTGGGCTTGAACCATTCGAACGCGATATTCTTCATTCGAATAGAATCCTGTTCGAACAGAACCTTGTCCGAACAGAATACTGTTTGAACAGACTAATAAGATTTAACTTACTAGATTTTACTTAAAATTATAAGATATATAAAAATTATACTTAAAATATAAAAAACTTAAGAATTATTAAGTCTATATTTTGCACTTAAATTAAAATTAAGTCTTAAACTATAATATAGCATAAGGAGTATATAATTAAAAAACTATCTAGTATAATTACAAAATATTTTGCACTTAACTGATAATGGAAACTTATAATATAATATAACATAGGAATTATTAACACTTAAATTAATAATTAATACTTATAAAATATTTAATTAAAAACCTATATAATAATATAATTACAAAATATTTTACACTTAAATTAAAATGAAAACTTATAATATAATATACCATAGGAATTATTAATACTTAAATTAATAATTAATATTTATAAGATATTTAATTAAAAAACTATATAATAATATAATTACAAAATATTTTGCACTTAAATTAAAATGGAAACTTAAAATATAATATAACATAGCAATTATTAATACTTAAATTAATGTTTAATACTTATAGTATAATTGTAGGAGTTGGACAGTTTTGGATTTTAGGGTTATTTTTATATGTACTTGAATTTTAGACACGTTTGAGAGTTCTGACCAAATATTCTCTTAAAGAATGTATGGATACAACTCTTGAAATGTTCAAAGTGGACAGTTTGGGATTCTATCATCAATATGACAGATATATTCAATTTAAACTCTTATGACCCGTCCAGAGAGGCTATTTAGTACTTAAGATGTTTGGTGCATGGATATAGATTTCACACAAATGATAGAAAAAGATATAGGAAAACTCAAAATTGTGGGATTGTAGTAGAAAGAAGCCATGGGATGATAACATTGACTTCTACGGAATTGTGGAAGATATCATAGTGTTAAACTACGTAGGAGGATATATGGTCTGGTTGTTTAAATATAATTGGTGGGATGTCTCAAATCCTAGGTTGAGAGTGCGTAACGATGATTATTTTATGAGTGTCAATACATTTCGCACATGGTATGAGGACGATCCCTTCATTTTTTCTTGTCAAGCAAATCAAGTTTTTTATTTAGATTATTTGAAGTACGGAAACCCATGGAGGATAGTGGAGAAGTTTGCACTAAGAAATGTATATGATTACATTCTAGAGGCAAACAAACCACATGAAGAAGTTGATAGTCTAGCAAATGAATAAGTATATCAAGAAAACGAAGTAGACATCAATCTATTTGTTGATATAAGTCAATATGATATGATCCCATTGCGTAGAGAAGATGTTCAACTCGAAGTAATTGAGGGTGAAATATCGGAAGAAGATGAATCAACTGACATGTCTAGTGAAGATAAGGGTGATGAGTGAGCGAAAGTGCACTCCAAATACCCTATTATTGGATTAAACTGTTAAAATATAAATAGAAATAATGAGATATAATTTTTACTATTGAATTTAATATCTCTTCACATGAGATATATTTGAGCATGATTTCATAATATTTTAAATCTCCAATATTGCATTATTGGTTGGAGAGAGATAATTTACAATTGAACTTTACACTTAATATTTTTGAAACTTTACTATTCAATTTTTACATTGGGTTATATTTTGATGGCAGCTGCAAGGAGTATAAAATGCATGGCAACAAATAAGAGAAAAGAATTACAGCAGCCGTAGATCACTTCAAGAACTTGAACTTCTTCTACCAACTATCCTCGTACAACGTGAAATGAAGGATTAAGAGAGAGAGAGAGAGAGATTTATAGCAATGTGTGCCTTTTTGACATTTTAATTTAGACACAACACGTGGGGGGCAGTTTTGGGGTTTTCTTGGCCTTTTTGGTTGTTAGAAACGAGAAGAACCAGACTGACGAAGAGAACACGCACAACATAGATCTGGAATTAAAATTGGATAGCCGTCGTTTGCTCGATTTTCCTCTGAAATTTTTGTTGTCTATTATATTTATGGGTAACTAAATTTTCAAGTAGGGCTAGGGATGAACTTACATAATAGATGACATTTTTATTTATTTTTAATTTATTGATTTGATTTTCAATTACTAAAACTCTTTTGTTTTATCATTCTCAATTCATTGATGATGTTTTCTTCTCTGAATAATCATAAAATTTATTATGTTTATGGCTTCAGTCATACTTTTTCTATTAAATGGATTAGCTTTTTGATTATGTTTGGATCAATTATTTATCTATATTGATTTAATTTTTTACTACAATATCAATTCCTAAGTATATTGTCGTCGTTGGATTTTTTTAATAGTAGTAATAATTTACGTATTTTAAAAGTAGTAAATGGTTTTTCAAAGAGTTACACCTGATTTACTCTTGGTTTATAAATCTAAACCTTCCAATTGGGAATTATGGGAATTGAGTTCCCAATTGAGTTATTCAATGAATTAAGAATAATTAAAATACCAGATTTGTGCAAGAGATTCCCGACGCTTTACTGTTTGTCAAATTTGAGTACTTTTTTCCATTAGTCACTTTGCTTCATTTTAATTTGCATTTAAAATTAATCTTTGTTCTCTATTAATCATTTAATATTTTTCTTTAGTTTTTTTGTTCCTTCTACTATTCTTTTAATTTATCTCTCTGTGGAATCGACACCCCAAAGCTGTGCTACAATTATTGCATTATTCTTTGAGCGTAATCAGAGGACGACTGATCTAGCAAAACGGATAGTGAATGAATTTCAAACATAAATTTTTGTAAGTATTATTCTTATAAATACCCGTAATGTTTGTTTGAATAATAATTTATTACAATTTCAAATGCATATGCCTCCCAAATGCAAAGTAACACGTGTGCCATCCCTTCCATTATTGACTTTCCGTATGGTTCACCTACCATAAATAGTGAACCAACATTACTAGACTCAGATCAAGGTATTTTATCAAATTAAATATTACATTTTATGCTCAATTTAAGTAATATATCTATAAAATAAAATAATTTAATTAAAATACATGCTTTAATTACTGTATATATAGCTGTTGTGAGCCAGTGCTGAGGTAGATGCACTACGAGAGGTGTCTGCATAGAGAAAGTAAGGAAAGTGAGAAAAATTAAAGTTGATATTCTTGATGATCACTTCGGTAGCTCTAAAGATTCGACAGCATGACTTGCTTCTTATGTTGGTACGCTTACTCGCACGTATGCACCGATTGCTACTCTTCTTGGTCTAAAGTTTTCCAAGATATGAAAGACCACATCAAAAATCGTTGCTCGGTAATAAGCTACATCTCAAGCAACTAAGTATATAACATGTTACTTTGTATTTATACTAATTGTTTATAATTACTGAAATGATAAGTTTAAGCTTAATTTTGGCTGACGAGGTCATCGATTAACAGTCGAGTAACTGATGTCGAATGCATTCTGGAGGTACAAAGGTCAATGTCATGCACACTATAAGAAGTTCAGTACTACAATAGAGGCGCGCCAAAATCCATTCCAACTAATGCCACCAAACGAATGGGAGAATGTTTGTGATATGTTTGAAGATCCTGTTTATCAGGTAATTTCGCTGCTATTTTTTTAATTGTATATGATAGATGTATTAAACATATAGACATAATTTTTTTTTTTAAGCAACGGAGCATTGTGAACAAAGCAAATAGATCAAATTTAACGATACACCATTATGCAGGTTCTCGATCTTTTCACCGTTTGTCTAACAAAATGATAAGTTATTCTAGTCCCCATTAAATATTAACATAAAATACACTTTTCTAATTCAAGTTCTAATATCTATTTTCTTTTTTCAGAAAGAAGAAAGTCCTGCTGACTGTGATTTGACCCAATTGTATGCTAAATCACATAAAAATAATAATGGTGTTTGGACCAGTCCCGAAGCAGAAGCAAATTATGTAAATTTAAGTTTCTTTAATTCTATTGTGACTATATATTTTTGTTACTTATACTAACTAGTATATTTTTGTTATTATAGGACATGATGATATCTCTTAAGGAAACTATTGCTGATCCATATGATGCATCATCTGTCAACGATGCTCAGATCCTTTCTCAAGTTCTTAGATCACGTTCTGGATATTTTAGGGGCTTAGGACGTTGAGTCAAGCCATCCTCAACATCATTATCCTATTCTCGAGCCAGATCGAATGACGACAAGACTAAAGAATTGGAGGAAGCAACACTTGAAATAAAACGATTAAGGTCCAAGGAAAAAGAGTTCTTGACCCGATTAAATCAAGCAGCGGATCTTGAGGCGAGATTAGAAGAGAACATGCAGAGTAGACTAGGGGTGGAGGTACAAAAAGACCTGCTTGAACAGTTGCAGTCAATTATGTCACAAAACTCTATACCACCACCAAAATTGTAAAATTTTATTTTTTCTTTCATTTTCTTTTATATTATTATGTTCCAAAACATTTGAACAATTGATGTTTGAATTACAATGTGTAATACTAGTATGGTATTTTTAATTAATTAAATTTTATTATGTATGACTAATACCGTTCGAAAGGTAAATAACCAGTCCAAACGATAAATTACTATTTATAAATCCATCGAATAAAAACAGACCCATTCAAACAAAAAATAACCAATTCGAACGATAAACGGGAAATCTAGTTCAAACGGACAAAATTTATGTTCGAACAAAAGTCATTCGAACAACATTTATTGCTTCAAACACTCATTTCGTTTGAACAGGATCAAATATGGTTATTTGTTCGAATCAAAATTTTATTTTGTTCGAATGGACGGGTCGGTTCAAACTGACAAATATTCCATTCGAACAATTTGTTGAGATAAAATTGGTTCGTCTAAAAAAAATTTCCTTTCGAACAATTTCAACTGGTTTTGCCATATTTCGTCCCTAAAAGTGATTTTTTAGACGAAAGTTGAATTTTGTCTCTAAAAACCTTTTAAGACAGTCTTTTGGAGATAAATTAGAGATAAAATTTTTCGTCTCCAATTTTTTTTTGGGACAAAATTGGAATTTTTTTAGGCAAATTTTTTTATCTCAAAAAACCATATCTCTTGTAGTGTAGGTTAAAATGACATACGTGTCGGGACGTTGTCACGCCTCATGTGTGACGTATGTGGTTAGACTTTAGGAGTGGAGGGTGATTTCTCTCTCCTCTGCTAGGGCTTCTTTTGTTTCGTGTGGGGGCATAGACGCGCCTCATGGTCATCCGTGTGGCCCTCCGGTGGCTGCCGGAGGGGTGGGTGCTACTGGGTGTCAGGGAAAGGGGTTAGGCGAAGGATCTGGAGATGATATGGGTGGGAAAGGAGCGGGTTAGAGGGGGTGGACCCACGTTTGCTCAAGCCCTTCAACGGCCCCTACTAACTACAAAATTTAGGCTGCCTTTGAGAAAACCGGAACTTATTAATGAGGCTCTTGGATTTGTTTTCTTGGATGTGGAGATGGATAGGGCGGTAGAGGAATTGAAGTTTTCTTTGGTGCTAAAGTTTGTGTCAAAGGGGCCTTCCATTGATGTGTTGCGGCTACAGATTATCAAGACGTGGGGTTTTACGGAAGTCCCCATGATTAGTTTTATGGATGAGGTTCATGTCCTATTGCATTTGGCAAATGAGAAGGATTACCTGCATGCTTGGGCAAGGGAAGGAAGGATGGTTGCAGGCTATCAATTCCGTTTGTTCAATTGGTCGGTGGAATTTGATGTAAATAAGAAGCCATCTATTGCGCCACAGTGGATATTTTTGCCTGGTTTGCCTTCACATCTATACTAAATGGATTGTCTATAGATTTTGGCATCTCGGTTTGGTAGATTCCTTGGTATCGACAATGCGACGTTATATCGAACTCGGGCTACAGGGGCGAGAATTTGTGTAGAAGTGGATCTCCAAGATGAACTCATGGATGGTTTTCCATTGGTGGTTGGTAAAAAACAAGCAGAAAGTAACGTATGAGAATAGGCATTTTTATTGTAAGAAATGCTTTCGGCAAGGGCATACGATGGTAGTGTGTCAATCAAGCGTGAAAATAGAGGCCAAAATCAGCAGAAACGAGGGGATGCTAGGACTAGGAAAGGAGCGTGAGGATCAAGTTTGGAAGGAAGTTGGGTGGAAAGAGGAAGTTGCGGTTTCGTCTGATGCTAAGAAATGGAGTAAGAGGGTTTTTAGGAACCTCCGGCGGAGCAGCAGAGTAATGTGGAAGAGGGGAAGATAGATGAGGTGGTGAGAAATGAGCGGGGAGTGAATGCTGGGGGTGAGAGGGAAATGGATGCCATTCAAGTAGAGGAAGGGGAGATAATGCAGACTGAGAGTGTAGTGGTGGGGGGTGATCCTAGCAAGTAGGTGGTAGAGAATTTGCAGCTGCTAATGATGGGCCATACTCCCCGAGGTCCCAGAAATTTCAATTGATCACGTTAAGGGGAATATTGCAATGGAAACTCCTGAGGTTCAGAAGCAGAGCTTGGAACAAAATGGTAATGCCATGATATCCAAAAGTGATGAAGAGGAATGTGAGGAAGTGTGGTGTGATGTAGATCTCAGAATTACACGTGAAGAGTCCTTTTTGAACGCAAAAGAGAATGGGGCGGACAGTTTAAACTAGCTGAAAGAGGGGCAGCATGGTTCTAGTCAGGGGAAGGTGTCTTTGGGTTATTCATCTGAGTGGGAGGTCGGTGAAGTCTCATTGTTACGGGGAAAAGAAAAAATGTACGAGTCAAACACAACATTGGTTGCTATCCAAAAAGAATATAGAGGAAAAAACATTGAGAAAGTCTCAGAGGGTTCATACCCGTTCTCATAAATTGGATTTATAATTGATACAATATTTTTCAAGAATACTAGAGGGTTGGGCAGGTCTAAAGGAGGGCTGAAAAAATTAATTAAGAAGTTTCAAGTGAATTTGTGTGCTATTTCAAAGTTGTTTGCGGCTGAGGAGCGTATTGCAATATTGGGGAATTTTTTGAGCTACCATCATTCTCTATCTAATGAAATCAGGGTGGGAAACTGTGGAGTTTCTGGAAGGATACAAATGCCTTTGAGGTGATCTCAATTACGGCACAGATGATATCACGTTGGTTCAGCAAGGACGGTCAACTAATCCTGGTGACGTTTGTTTATGCAAAGTGCTCATATGTGGAACGAAGAGAGCTTTGGAGGAGCCTGGAAGAGATCCAAGTTTCACATGTTCCTTGGGTGGTTCTAGGTGATTTTAATGCAATTCGAATGGATGCGGAAATGATTGGTGGAAATCCAAGGCCTCTAGTATCTATGTCAGATTTTAATGATTGTATTCATCAGTGTGGGCTAGTTGATTTATCAAGTACAGGACAACAAATGTCGTGGTGTAATGGGCATAAAGAGGTGTCGCGCAGCTGGGCGAAGCTTCATGGAGTCCTCATTAATACGTCCTTTTCAGATTTTTTTGGTTCGGCTCATTTTATATATCTGAGTCAGAAATCTTCTAACCATTGTCCTATGGTGGTTTATTTGCATATGTTGTTCTCTTCGTACGGTCCATCCCCGTTTCATTTCCAGAACACGTAGTGTTCGAATGATAATTTTGTATCGTGTGTTAAAGAGGCCTGGTGTAGGAATGATTCGGCCTTGGGTCTTTCAAAACTTGCAGTCCGTCTGAAGCAAACGAAGATTGCTCTACGTGCATGGAACCGTATGTTTTTGCGAGAGTGGGTGCTAATCTTCAAGCTCTTGAGGAGTGGATGGAAATCCTGGAAAGTCAGTTGCAAGCAGGCTATTCGAAGGAAGTTGAAGATGATTTTTTGGCTACTAAGTTGGAGATACAGGTGTGGGAAAATAGAGAAGCCACTCGCCTATGACAAATTGCGAAAAAAAAAAAAAAAAAAAAGGTTAACTGAGGGGGATCAGGGCACTAAATTCTTCCATTCGATTATTAATCAGAGGTGTAAGAAGGGTCACCTAGATAGAATGGTTCTGACTGATGGACGAATTTTGGAGGGTGCGGTGGTAGTGCACAATGAGGTTGCTATTTTTTTCCGGAATTTTCTTGAGGAGCCATTCATCATTGAGCCTTGTGATCTCTCGGCGTTAATCAATAGGCAAATTTCAGAGGCTGAAAATAATCTCTTGTGCTCGGAGCCAACGGAGGAGGAAGTCGAAAGATTGGTGTTCTCTATTCTGAAATAGAGTAGTCCAGGGCCCGATGGTTTTGGATTAGAATTTTATATGTCTTGTTGGGACATTGTAAAGAAAGATCTCTTGGAAGCGGCAAAAGATTTATCATCATGGAGGAGGTCTTGACAAGGTTACTTCGGAGGAATTTTGAGGAGGGTTGTATTGGTAAATTTTATCATCCAATTGGGGCGCCTACAGTATCCCACTTATTATATGCGGATGACATCCTAATATTTACCAATGGCGGAAAGAGGTTGATAAAAAATTTGGTGAATGTTCTTGAGACGTATGAGAAGTGGTCGGGTCAGAAAATCAGCAAGACTAAATCAGTGATTTTTTTGTCTAAACATATTACCCAAACCCGTAAACGGGGTTTATTGAAAAGCACAGGCTTCACGAAAGGCAAGTTGCCAGTGACATATTTGGGCACGCCTTTGGATTTAGGCAAGTTACCTTCCCGAATTATGGAGCCTCTAGTGGATAAGATTCGAAAGAAAATCGCCGGATGGAAACTTAAATTGCTCTCGCAAGGTGGAAAATTGATTTTATTTAGACATGTTCTGTCTAGCACACCTATACACTTGATGTCCGTCATTAATGTTCTTTCGGGCATTATCTCTCGCATTAATTCTCTTTTGGCTAATTTTTGGTGGGTCGAGGTGGAAGGTAAAAGGAAAGTTCATTGGCGCTCTTGGAGGAAGGTTTGCAAACCAACCTCAGAAGGGGGTTTGGGTGTGCGAGATCTTAAGGAAGTTCAGAAATCTTTCCATATGAAACTTGCTTTCAGATTGCTTACATCTAACAATTTATGGGCAAATTTTTTTCAGGGCCAAATATTGCAGGAATGACCATGTTCTAGCCTGGAAGGAGAGACCAAATGACTCGCGGTTTTGGAGATCTATAGTGGCTATCATTCCAAAAGTCATGAAGAATGTGAAAATCTTGGTGCAAGGTGGAAACTCTTCGTTTTGGTTTGACAGGTGGCTTGCTTCTGGTCTGTTTTCTGTGAGTACAGAGGTGATCACCAACAAGAAGCTATGTATTCGGGATTACTGGCATCACAACAATTGGAATTCTGTTTTATTACTAGAGTTGGTGGGAGCCGATAGAACTATGGGTATTTTGCACAATGTACCAGCTGGGAAAAGAGGTGAGGACGTCTGCATTTGGAAGCCAGCACCTGACGGTAATTTCACTACAAGTACAGCATGGAAGGCAGTGAGAAGCCGTGGAGAAATTCTAGTGTGGAACGATTGGCTTTAGCACCCTTTACTTCCCAAAAGAATATCCATTTGTGTATGGAAAGTCTGGTTCAATTGTTTGGCCGTAAATGATAAAGTTCAGGCCAAAGGAATTTTGATGGCTTCGGCATGCGATTTTTGTGCGCAGAGGTGCCAGGAAGATAGTGGTCACATTCTCTCCTCAGGTGAGGTTGCTACAGAAATTTGGCTTCGGGCTAGTGTGCTGTTGGGGACTCCTTTTCACCAGCTCATCCCCTTGAAAAACATAGTCACAAGCTGGTTTTCTTATGCCAGAAAATCCTCTATCAAAGGTATTCTAGTTGGAGTAATGCCGTGTATGATTACATGGTGCTTATGGAAGAGAAGATGCAAAGCAAAAATGGAGGGTGTGCAACAAAATGCAAAACAGGTTTGGAGACAAGTTAAGTACTAGGTTAGTGCTATTGCAGTGAACTCAAGTGCCTTACGGAAGCTTACACTGCTAGACATGGAGAAAGTGCAGGAACTCCAACTTCCGCATCGTCCTTTTTGCTCAAGGCTAGGTAAATTCATGTCGTGGATTAAGCCTCCTTCTGGTTGGGTCAAACTGAATTGTGATGGTAGTTGTAGAGGAAATCCGGGTAATTCAGGAGGTGGAGGAATTATTTGAGATTGGCGTGGTAGAGCGATAGCGGCTTTTTCTAGTCATTTTGGAAAAGGCACGAATAATAGCGTGGAAGTAAAAGCAATCCTAGAAGGAATACGTTTGTGTAGACGGCTTCGCTATTTGAAGGTGAGAAGTGAAAGTGACTCACGCATTGTCGTGAATTGGCTTCGAAAAGGTACATGCACCTTATGGTACCTTTGGAATTTTTGGGAGGATCTAGTGGCCGCGTTAGAAGGGGTGAATTTCATGGTGCTTCATCAATATTGGGAAGGTAATAGTGTAGCTAATTTTCCTGCTAGAGAGGGAGAAATGGGCAAGAATGTGATTTACGAAGAGCGGTATACTCTACCTCATCTCCTTGAGGGGATTCTTTGTTTGGATAGGTGGGGTCTCCCCTCCTTTCGTACATAGGCTTGTTTAGGTTTGTATTTTGTTTTCTCTTTTGGTCTTGCAGGTTTGCGGCACCTTTGAGCATAGGCTTGTTTTAGAGTGGTTTGTTTGTTTAAGGTTGTTTGAGACTTGCTGTGATAGGCGGGTTTTGATCGGTTTAGTAGTTCATTTATTGGATATGTTACCACAGTATTCCTCTGCCACAAGTGAGGAGATTTTTAATAAACTTGGGTCAAGGTCACGTCATGAGTGGTTACCGACTATTTGAAAAAAAAAAAAAAGGGGTTAAGATAACATGCTTTGTTCTTTGTAGAGTTTTGTGCCACGTTAAGAAAGTTCTTGGCAACTTCATGGAGTATACATACTTTGTAGGTTTTGTGCAACGATAAGAAAGTTATTGGTAACTTTATAGTGTACATGCGTCGATTTTTCTACCCTATTTTGTAAGCCTTGTGCCAACGCCAAAACCCAATTATTATGAAATCCAAAAAAATCAAAACCCATATATATATATACTCCAAAAAATGTTGTCTTTTTCAAGTGTTTTGTGAATTGTTGTGATGTATATGTTCTCAAAGGTAAGCAAATTGGGCACTTTAACTTTTTACAATATTCCACACACGATATAGCCCCTTTTACACTGCTCTTCAATCATACGTTACCATCTCATGGTTCTACCATTTTTACAAAAACAAAACCACAGAGTTATATTATTTTAAAAGGAAAAATTCAAAACTCTAAAATACGAATTACCTTAACTCTTAAATAGATCTATTTAGTATCCATTTCAAATTAGATGGACTTATTTATTCATGGGTCACACACTTCCACATGGCTCCAACTTGCTTTTTAGCGTTTTGTTTGCGAGGGTAATTTGCTCAAGCATTTTTAATTTTTAATTTGTAGTGACATGTAAAATTGGGCCACACCTTTCGGTCATTGGCTAGGGTGGTCCGCCCACTTTCATGGAATGATCGACTAACTGAGGGACAAGCTAGAGATCAATCTGCATGCGTACGTACTGTAGTGGCCTGGAAGATCCACCAAGTATGGTGTGGTACTTGGAATTTGGATAGCGACCTTCACATGACAGGGTGGCTGGAATTGTTGATCTTTCGTACCCACCCACTTACGTACGGTTGAGTGCGCTTAGAAAATCATGTAGCTTAATTTACACTGATTCTAACCATCCGATACACGTAATTAACCCGACCTTGATAAAAGCATGCGTGCTGCTGGTCTTCACCAAGTAAAAGCAAAGCAAGAAAAACACTGTTACGTTACGAGATTTGTCATATCAATGGCTTCCATTCAACTGATAGTATGACCATATTTGATATGTTTAAAAAATATTAACAAAAATTAAAAAAAAATTTCATTTATGCTATGTACATATTTGATAATCACGTGTGAGGATGTGATGTTCCAAGCTCCTTTTTCTCTGGGCCCAAACCCCTGGCAAATAACACCACACCTTTAGAAACAAACCCACCCACCTTTTCTACGACATCAACATTTACATTTCCTTTATGAGTCTTCGTCAACCAATTAACATAATAGCTCAAAATATTATAAACTAAACCCAATTGTCTTCTCTCTATTTATTATTTATTTTATTTTTTTTCTGGGTTGGGAATGAACAATTATTGTCCTTCAATGGTGGTGATCTCAATTAAATCTTCCCTGGTGTCGTATGTGGCCCGCAACTAGTCAAATCAGGTAATTTCACTTGGACACGTGGCAAGGCAGCATACTCTGGACTCACCAGACGACATGCCTTGACACAACGTGGGTTTGGCCGTTTCACCCATTTAAGCCCCGCCTTGTCACTGAAAAATCTAAGCAGCTCCTTTCGCGAGGCACTTTTCTTCCAAAACGTTGGACACGAATGCACCAGATCGCCATTGTTCCCTGTTTCAGATACCACCAGATTTCCTCCCCCGCATAGGGGAACTTCCTCGTCTATCACAATCCTCTGAGCCCCACCCCCACCGTCGGTTATCTCCTGCAATTCCCTCGCAACCTCAAGGGCCCTCAACACTTCGGCCATCGTGGGCCGTTGATTTCTTTCTTCACACAAACATCTATACGCTATGTTCGTATACACCTTCAAGCACTCTGGAGCAATCACACCCATCAGACGGCTATCAATGATCTGATCAACCATACCCTCTTCGAAACAACGCCTGGCCCATTGGGCCAAACTGTGTTGCTCCTCGTCTAGCCCATTATCCACTGCTGGCCTGGCACACAACACCTCGAATAACACCACCCCAAACCCGTAAACATCGGACTTCACCGTCAGATGACAGGTCAAGTAATAGTCCGGGTCCAAATACCCGAACGTGCCCCTCACCTTCGTGGTGACATAGCTTTTGGACAAGCTTGTTGGGCCCAGCCTGGAAAGCCCAAAGTCCGAAACCTTGGCCACCCAGTTCTCGTCCAGAAGAATATTGCTAGTCTTGACGTCGCGGTGGATGATCGTGGGTTCCGCACCTTCGTGGAGGTACGTTAGCCCTCGAGCAGTGCCGATGCAAATCTCCAGCCTCTGCTTCCAAGACAATGGAGGATCATCCGTGTTGTAAAGATGATGGCGGAGCGATTTATGAGCCATGAAGTCATACACAATGACCATGGACCGTTCATCGTCGCAGTAACCAATCAAAGAGACCAGGTGGGGGTGACGAAGTTTTGATAGCATTTCGATCTCGGTTCTAAACTCAGGGTACCCTTGCATCGAAGCTGGCTCGAAGATCTTGATGGCAACCTGGGTGCGTCCGCCATCGATGTAGCCTTTGAACACCTGACCACAACCTCCTCTTCCAATGATACGATTCCTTGCAAAGCTGTTTGTGGCAGCACGAATCTCCTCCACTGTGAAGCGACGGCACAATCCTTTAAGAGATGGTGATGTTTGGATATTGTTGGTCTTTACTTTCTTCCTCTGCAAGAATATTGTTAAGCCCAAGAGAAAGAAAACGGTTGCGACAACCAGGGCAACACCAACAATGGCAAGGAGCAATAATGTCTTTGTGTGGTTGGAGTAGGTTGTGGGGTTTGGGGCAGGAGGGTGCAATGGAACTTTAGGCTGGGGTCCGGTATTCTCAAGAGCGGTACTCTTTTTGACAAGGAAATCAGATCTAGGGCCGGCACCTTTATTTCCAAAACGAGTGTAATAAAGGCCAGTGGGCATCGAGAAGATCTCAATCCCATTTATAAACGCATACGCATCATGCGAGGCATCTTTAGACGGAGTAAAAGTTATTTTCAGGCTCCTATGCTTTTCCAAGTTTACGCTGAACTCTTTGACCAAAAACTTTGAGCCTAGAAAATCTGCAGTAAGGGAAGCGCTGAAATTCCTAAGGAGGGTGGAAGGACCAGCAGTAACAGTGAAGTAGTCCTTAGACCTTCCCATACTTTGGTATTTAGCTGGACGGAAGTGGAGGCGTATGAATTTTGGGCCCGGACTGATACGAAACGTGTAAGTGAATTGAGAAACAAAGATTCGAGCAGTAGTGTAAGGGATACGATTGAAAGATGGTTCTTGGGGGATGAAATTTGAGACTACTGAGCTACCCTTAGATTGTTGCGGGGAAAAGAATTGTGAACCAATATCTCCTGTCCACTCCCTGCCGTCTGGATCAGTTGATATGGCAGAGGAACCGCAATTAAGCGCCAAATTAGGGATGGGAAAGTAATATGGAGAGAATGGATTGCTGGTTGTGATTGTTAGATAATTGAGGAAGACGAAAACCGAGAAGCTGAGGTGGACGTAGGAATATTTGCGTGAGTGTTGCATGGTGTGGGATGACAAGCTGACACAATCAAGTTAGTTGGTGAAGGGAGCAGGCAAAGGTGCGCGAGCTATAAAAACATGGGCAACCGAGTACTGAACGTGTGCGCGTGAACATGGTGGGGGCATGCATGGGGGATCAGTAGACTGAGGAAGACAAAATGACCAAATTAAAAGAGTTGCGTGGAAGGACATGGGGAAACATACGGCCGCCAGGTTGAGAGAGAGAGAATGAGAGATCAGTCAGGTCTGGTCAGATACCCAGTGAGAGGATACCCTCAGCAAATAGTCAAAAAGACTACTCTAGAGTATAGTTTGGCCCCATTGCCCCAAGAGGGAAAACTTACCACGTGATAGAAAATAATGACAGGACAAATTATCAACTTTAAATTAAAAAGAAAATTATATATATAAGTACTGACAATCGTTAATTGGTTGGTACTGGCTTGCTTTTGATAAAGCAACAATTTTCTTTTCTTTTTTAGAAAGCCTGAATTAGGACAAATGATCATAGGATATTCCTGAAAAAAAAAAGATTATAGATTAATCGCCTACTCTTTTTCAGGTCTCTCGGCCGCGTGGTGACATTAATTATCAAATCTAAAGTATTATAGATTATATCATGTGTCACTACTCATTTTCAGGTCTCACTTGTTATTATATTATATTTTAAGTGATCTTATTATAATATGCTTAGCTATCATTAAAATAGAGGATAATTTCAAATATTACGCGGTATCAGGAAATATAATTGACATGGGAAAATCTAAAATGAAGGACATCATTTTTGTTATATAGATATTGTATGAAATTAGTTTGATTGACTGAAGCGCATAGGCATAGTTTTTCGACAAGTTCGTAATAAATAACATACCTTTTAACTTAAGGCTTATAGTTATAGAGGTTAAGTAATAAAGTTTAAGTAGATATGAGATGTTAGCTACCTACACCCCCAAAAGCCGCGGAGCGTCTCTCTCAAAACCCTCCACTCGCAGAAAACCCTAGCGGCCGCTCTTAGCGGAGGGGGGAGGGAAAGCTTCGGCTTCCTCATCCCCCCTCCTCTCCTCCATCTCTACCTTAGTCTCTGTAGTTTTATCACTTTTGTTTTGGTTTCTTTTTGGATTTTCAGGTTTCGGCCGAATAATGGGGGGAGCCGATCCGAGCTCCTCCGGTGGATTTTCTCCTTCACGCGTACCACCGGGAGAGTCCTCGTCCGCCGATCATGCAGCCTCCCGCTTTGGGCGCCATATGGAGCGGCGTGTCGCCCCCACGCGCGGACGCCAGAAAACGCGTGGCATACGCGAGCCACCGCGTATCACACCGTGTGGGAGCCATGTGCGGCAGCTCAGGGTCCAGTATACCGGCGCTGTCTTGACCGGCCGTTTGGCTTCTCCCCAGTGTGGCGCGTGCTCCCCACGCGCCACCCCCGATCCTGTTTGCCTTCGTCTGTTGTTGGGTTCTATTTTATGTGTATTTGCTTTGGTTCGTGGTTGTTTTTTGGTTTATGCGACTCCGCTGAGTTCTGTGTAGTGGTTGTTGCAGTGTTTTTTTGAGTTGTTTTATTTGCTTTTATGTCTGTATTTGGTTTTCTGCATAAATAATAGAAATAGGCTATTGGACTCTTATGGAGTCCATAGCTGTCGAGTCCCGTTCCTCTTTTGAGGGGAGACGGTGTGGTAGGACTCCTCCTCCTAGTGGGGATGGGAGGTGTTAGTACTTCTTTTCTTTTGAAAAGAAGTCGTTTAGGCTCTGTATTTTGCAGAGTGTGATTCTCTCTGACAAACCTAGTTTGGTCAGAGAGAGTTATAGAAGTTAAGACAAAGTCCATCATAGAGAAATTTATGTATGGGGTGTTTCAGAGCAGATGCGTAGGTTGACTTGTAGTCTGGATTTATCCTGTATTGATAAGTCATATTTGTAACTTCGGAATTCATTAATGAAATGAAGTCTATTTCTCTCAAAAAAAAAAAGTAGATATGAGATGTTCAACCAGAACCCAACTATATAGTTTTTTTTACGAGTAAATTAGATTACTAAATTAAAAAAATGATGATAGATAATTGGGATCTCAATAAATTAATATTTACAAAAATAGGACATTATTTCATAGAAAATAGAGGGAAACAAGTACCTCTCATGCTTTAATGGATCATGTCCCGATCATTACTCGGAAAGAATCTGCTTTTACGAGGAGGGGCCAAAGTTTTATCCTTTTATGAAAACAAATTTAATTCGTTATCAATTTACGGGGGCCCAATTATATATTAGTATCTCAAATTCAATTATTGACCTGCTTTCCGTAGGCTGAACGCGTCATCATCCAAACTTATTATAAAATCGTGAAGTATGTACCTATCGTTTAGTCATTTTAAAAAAAAATAGATTCTATTATTAAGAAATTAAATGTTTTCATATAACTCTTATAATTATTAATTTTTTTTAAAGTGATGCACTTATGCACTCATGAATGTAAGTATCATTTTTTATATTCAGTTATTTTTATCAATTCGGTTGAATAAATAATTGTAAACGAGGTATAAGAAAGTTATAAATGTATTTTTATTACTCATATTCAGTTATTTTTATCAATTCGGTTGAATTGAAAATGAAAACTTAGCATACACATAAACAATACAAGAAAGAAAAGAAAAAATTATTAAATGTAATTACCAAAAGAGTTGTTGCCTCGACAGGATGTTTAGTTATAGTGGTCATGAATCATGATGACTCATAGTACCGTCAAAGTCACCGTTTGGAAAGTTGAGAGTACTCCGGCCAGTAGCATCGATAGATAGTGCGCTAATTCAGAGTTGACCCATAATTACGACGACGACCCTTTGAACTTCACAGTACCATGAAGATCAGTACAACTGCCCAGCTTGGTACTCTCCATCAATTAATTAATGCTGAATACAAAACTAATTAAACCAGTACTGGTCAAGCATAACGCGGAGGCGTCTGAATGCGCTCCATTCGTGAGAAAAAAAAAAAGGCTTGAGGCTTCGAGAATGCGTGAAATTGCCTTCGGAGTTGCTGATCATTTATTTAATAGGGTATTCATCCAGATTTCAATTTGGGAATCTGAGTATACTTAAGACTGGAATCCAAATTTTAAATCCAAACTAGAATCCTAATAGGATTGGTCCGAATTAAACTCGGGCCAGAACTCGAGTGGATCCGGATTTTTAAAACTCAAAAATTCAGATTTCGAGTTATATCCGGATTATTTTTTTTTTTTAAAGTAAAAGTAAAAACCTTTACTTTATTAAATTTTTTTATTTGCTCATCCCCTAGTTATTCATGCAAATAAATTGTTTGTCTTTTTATTGGTGGCATAAGAATTAGAAGGCTTAGAAAAGATCAACACAAATATGAAAAAAGGCTTTTTAAGCTCAAAAAGCCATCAACTTGACCATCAAGAATTCCAAATACATTGGATTCAAACTGTGGTGTTTATGGAAATTTCTCTTAGACTCAAACAGGGCATGAATGAGTACATACAAAGAGTGAAAATGACAAAGTAAACAAATTTGAGCTTTTTTTCCTTCAACTTTACCAACAACCAAATAGATTCATTAAAATAGAGAATCAACGAATCCATAAACAAGTCGATACCCAATACAGATTAAAAAAAAAAAAAACAAGTTCCCAAACATTCCAAAAACCACACGGCCACTAGCAAATAGATGGTCAAAGCATCCATCTACCACCGCATGACCCATCTCAATGGTAAATAGTTCACATACCCAATGACCATGTACTCACGCACAAAAACATAGTTACAAGGAGAGAGCGAGACAGAGAGAGAGAAAGAGAGAGTACCGGAACAACGACCTAGAGGCAAAGGTCGACGACGACAAAGATGCAGCGACGGCAACGGCAAAGGAGATGCAGCCACAGGGTCACGATGGCGGCGGCTTGGGACCTGGGGTTTTTGCTTTTGCTGTAGCGCAACGAGAGAGCGACAGACTAGAGAGAGAGAGAAGTGAGTCGGGGGGAACCAATCAGACGGGGTTTTTTTTAAAAGACCTGGGTACCTGGTTTAAACCCCGTACCTGGGTCCCTAACCCATACCCAGACCGTATTGGTTCGACTTTTACAATCCGGATTCTAGATCCGTTTTGATCCGGGCTGGAACGTGGAACTAGAATCCGATTTTCCTAATTTTGGACTGGGCTGGGAAAAAATCCAGCTCAGATGAACAGTGCTACTGATCAACGTCTTCCCCCGCCTAATAGCTAGATTCATGTTACGTACAGTTGTTGATACTTTTGTCAATGTTCGTTGTGATAGTTCATGACTGCATTAAAGTATTTTCTTGATCCTATTTCTAGGTTAAAATGGCTGAAGTTGGCTTCTCAGAGAAAATAAATGGCCCAATTAATATTTCCTGATTAAAAGTGCACGTACTGTGAAGAAGCAGAGGTGGGAAATCACCATCACATTGAGACATGCAATTAACGCACAGCTATCATGTATATTATACATATATATAAATATATATATTTCATTAATAGTTGTGACACGAGAGGATTTGGGCTGAGAAACAATTAAGGTACGGTTAACATTGTGTTTCTCGTGTGTCTTTAGGTCAAGTTTTAGCAACTTAACTTTTTAGAATTTGAGCCTACGAAATAGAGAAGATCAAGGCACTCCGGAAGAGGGTGGCCTTCGGGCTGGAGAGTCTCCGATACCAAAAGTCAGTAAGTTCTCTTTGGAATTTGTAAATAAGTATGAGAGTTTAGGAATCAGAGAGAGTTTTTCGTACTTGAGAGTTGCTATTTATACCGAGGTTTAGGAGGGAGACAGATCGTGTTTGTCCCTATGGATTTTGTGCCCTTTGTGTTGTTCTTTTTTTCAATGTCATTTAGTGCAATGTGGCTCTGTGACGACGCCATTAGTGTGGCATGTAGCTCGGGTAATAGCGCCATTAATGCAACATGGTTCCCGGACCTTACTTTATCTTTGGTGGTTCATCGATGTTCTCATGTCAAAAGATCAATGGTTCTCCATATTTCTCGCTATACTTTGTACAAGTTCTTATGATCGGAGTGTGGCCGAACGATGTCAGGCAAGTCCGTCCCATCAAACACTTCGTTGCTTTTCCTTGTAGGCATCTTGCTTCATGGGCGACCTTGGACTTTAGGGACAGGTATTAGGTTGGGCTTGTGAAGTGGGGAAAATCTTCTTATAGTTACCCTGCCAATTCCACTCGGATGAGTCTGAGGGAAATTCTTCCTTTGTTCCCCTGATTAACCAGCTTCTACACTTGGAACTATGCAGCCTTCCCTTTCCCAGGGTGGGGTTTGCGGACCTCTTGGCACTTGCTTGTTGCCTTCCTGCTCTCTAGCTATGTCCGAGTGGCCTTTTGTCTTTACTCTATACTTTGCAACGATTTGTCTCCAGCTTTCATGGCTATATTTTGACTGTTCTATTCCGCATTAAATGGCGCCCCTTCAATCTCTTTATAATTACTTCGCACCAAGCGGTTATTTATTTTCCACGTCACAGCATTGGATACACTCTGTTGGAATCACGACGATTGTAGGATTCTAGTGTCTAGTGGGGCGCGTGAGTTCCTATTGCCTCGGATGGATTACTTTGCTTATTCCCTTTTTCTACTTGGTGTTCTGTGTTCCTTTTCTGCCTTCAAACACTTCTCCATGCATCGTTCCCCTCTGATTACCAATAGCTCCCAATAAATCCTTGCATCCTTTTGGACTGGCTGTAACTCACGACACTGCTCGTGTCACCGATGGTCAGAGCGGCAACGTTCCGGAGGAGTTCGCCGACTTCTCATGGCGTTCGACGTTGACTTCTGCTAAATTGGAATCGTTGAAAGAGACCTATAGGGTTCCTCAGATAGTAGAATTCTTGGTGCCTCCTTGAACCAAGGTTGCGATGTACTCCGCCATGTTCTCCTAGCCTCAGGCTGCACTTTTGTTGTCCAGTGCGAGAAGTACTGGGTTTCTTCGAGTTGGCGCTTGCTCAGTTCCCTCCTAGCGTGTAGAGGATTCTTGTGTCGTTATGGATTTCTATAGTAAATTGAAAAGAATTGAACATTGCTAACCTAGTTGTAGTAGTTACAACACTAATAATAATAGCAATAGGCTTTACGAAAAGGCTTGGCTTTTTCTAGTACTCATCAGATGATCAATTCTCCAAGTTCAAGTTTGGTAGAATGCGGTGCCAACTACTGGGAGAATTGCTTAGTTAACGAAGTTCAGTTGGTCAGCATTTGAAAATGTACGTAAAATTATGCTTTTTATGCTATTGACACCGGACTAAATTAAGATTATATTGGTGGCTAGTTAATCAACATGAAATTAAAAATTGCAATTATGAAAATATACAAAAATAAAGATAAAACTTTGAGAGTAAAGTTTATTAATAAAATTCGAAATCGAGTTCTAAACTCACAAGCCTAGTGGATGCTCAACGTCTATCTAACATTCTAATTATTGCATAAAACATATAACTAAATCTGAATCCTACAAAATATCTAGTTAAAATCAACTCTAAAAATGAAACTAAATATTTCCATAAAAGAAAAAAAAAAAACAACATATATTGGTGTTTTGAAGGGAAAAATAGGTTAATTCTAGGTCAAAATGAAGATCTCCATGTATTGCTAGTGACCACAACGCGCACACTGAAATGAGCTTTCCGAATTGAGGTCTTACACATGATTATGATATTGACATAAGCACAATATTGCCCAAGTATCTTTTCTGTTTCTTGGCATATTTGCGCTGATCAAACTTTTCAAGGCAATCCAACGATATTAATGTAAAATCTATCAAATATGTATCATCAAATCCGAATCTCACAGTTACACATACTCATTCCCAATTCTTTTTTTCAAAACATATTTCTCAAATATTAGTACGCATGCTTTCTCCAGCAATACCCATAATGATTAAATGATCTCATGAATATTTCATACATTATATAATAAAATAGACACATGCAAATAATAGAATCTACAAGTACTTAACCTTAATTTTCTTTTACTCTTTTTGTTTAAGAAGATGACAATATTCTAATTTTAATGATAGCCCTTACTTATGGCAGAGGAAAACAATGATTACAACTGAACACCTTAGGATTACAAATAATCAAAAAATCCAAACCCAGGTATAAAAAAAAAGCAAGACGCAAAGCAAAATAACAAAACATTATACAAAATATTAAATGCAAAGTTCTAATAAATACAAAACCAAAATAACATAACATACCTGCACAAAAAATCAAGATAAGAAAAACATGTAGCATACCTGTTATCAGCAGCGAATTACGTGGAAACTGCTTGATCCATACAAATAGCTCTTAGAATGTCCTTGGGAAGATTATTTTTATTATTAAAGAAAAATCCATACTTTTAGTGCCCATTTTAGCTAATTTGTCAGCAACGTGATTTGTTTCCCTAAAAGTATGATGTAGGCTCACCACCCTCGATCAAGCCGTCAATCTTGACTCGTTCTAGTACATCTAACTCAGCCAAGGTGCTTTCCCATATTTGTCCCACCAATTGACCACAAGTTTCGAATCAGATTTAGCCTCTACGTGGGTTATATTCATTTGAGCACATAATTTAAGGCCGTCTAAGAGGGCTATAAACTCAAAAACATTGTAGGAGTTTATACTATAGAACCTGACAAAAGCAATGATCATTTTGCCATTCGCATCTCGAGGAACACCACCACCTCCGCTTTTTCCTGGATTACCAAAACTGCTTCCATCTACATTAAGTTTCACAAAACCATATGCTGGGCGCATCCATTTCAAAATCTGAATATTCTTTCTCTGGACATGCATTTTCATTAGACCTAGTTGTTGTAAAATCACATCATCTAAGCATTTGATGAACGTCTTGTTTGTTTTTGTGTGGATAATTTGAGCCAACAAATTATTGACTTTATAAACCACTTGCTCCCCTATTTCAGCAATCCCCTCCATTCGAGCTTTACATTTTTATAACTATAGGAACGAACTTATTAAAGATGGAGTAATACCAATATATACATTGATCTGTGAGACTGCCTGTTTTACCACCCCATGTATAGGTTGGTCCAAATTTTAGGCCTAGCACTGTCTCAAAATAATTCCACACAAAAGCTGGAATCTCTCTTAGAAGTAGTAAGTGATTTAAAGATTCATAACCAACCATTTTACAACATTCACATTTACAGGCCATAGAAATATTCAACTTCATTATATTCTAGTCAAAAGGCAAACATTGTACATACCTTTCTACATAAACATAGATGGTTTAGACGCAAGTAATCTATGCCGAATCCATTTGGCCCACAGTGGTTTGTCCTTTGGTTCATGATTATATTGCCAAGCTAAAAATGTAGAAAATTTCCATTTTGCTCCGCTCTTCATATAGAATATTTGGGCCTAAGGAAAGTTGAATATGTTCTAACTTTAGCTCTTCACAAATGTGATTTCCCTCTAGCTCCTGAATTTTTTCCCAATTACCTCACGTACCAGAAAAAACTCCAGCTACTGTCAGAGAGGAATCCATAACATCCGATAATTCGCCAATAATTCTTAGAGATGACCAGTTTTCATACCAGAATAAGATCTTTCCTTCATTTATGATCCATCCAGACTCTATAATCACCGATTTGATCAATGGTTGTAAAGTCTTCCAAAAGTGCGATTCATAAAAAAATGATTCAAGGAGAATGGCTGATGTTGAGCTTTATATTTGGCCCTGAAGAAAATGGCCAAAATAGAATTGCCATACAAAAACTATCAAACAAATTTCATATGAAGAGCTTTCCATTTTTTTCCAACTTCCGTATACCAAGACCACCTTCATCCATAGGCCAACAAATAGTGTCCCATGCAACCCATTCTTTTTCTTCTTCCCCTCCTTATTGCCCCACAAGACGTCTGCAAAAATCTGATTTAACTTGTGTATGACACTACAAGATGTATTAAGCATAGTTAACAAATGTATATGAATACTGGACAACACATGTTTTAATAAAACAAGTCTGCCACCCTTTGAGAGTAAAGCACCTTTCCATAAGGCCAACTTCTTTTGCACTTTCTGAATTAAGGAATCTACGTGAGTGGCTCATATACTGCCTGGACATATAGGAGCACTCAAATATAAACAGGGAAAAGAACCCTTATGAAAACTTGTAGTCTGAAACCCAATCATGTTCCGTGCTGTGAAAACTTGTTTAGCAAAATTTATAGCAAATTTGGTGTGGTTGACCTTTTGACTAGAAATGCTTTCATATGTCTATAAAGTATTCATACACGCCTTTGAAAAGTTTTTGGAGCCATTTAAAAAGATTATAAGATCTTGAGCATGAAAAAGATGAGAAATACGAGGACATCCTCTGCAGGTTTTGTAATTCAGCATTTTTCCATCTATAGCACTCTTGTTAAGCAAACGACTCAGCACTTCTTCGGCAATAATGAAAATATAGGAAGAAAATGTATCTCCTTGTCTCAATCCCCATGATGATTGAAAGTAACATTTACTAGTGCCATTCATTTAAACAGAGAAATGTGACGTGGTAATGAAGTCAACCAGGTTCCATTATTCGATTCCAACATGTGCCCACTGAAAATGTTATTGTATCGTCAAGTTTCACCGGATCCAAATAGCCAAACATGCCCTTTACCATGGTACTAACTGCCTTGTCATCTTGACCTTCTTTGGACAACCTGAAATCATAAACCTTGGCCAAACAATTCTCGTCCAAAAAAATGTTGGTCTTCTTGACGTCAGGTGGATGATGGGGTGCTTCACTACCGTGTGCAGGTAGTTCAGACCACATTCCGCTTCGATACAAATTTCGAGCCTTTGTATCCACGAGAGGGAATCCTTGTTTGTGTCGTAAAGGTGTTCTCGTAGTGTCCCATTGGACATGTAGTCGTAGACAAGGATTATGTCTCTCTCGTCGTTGGAGCATCCAATGAGAGAAACAGGGTAGACATGGTGAAACTAGGAGAGCATCTCAATATTCCTCCAAAACTCTTGGGGCCTTTGCTTTGACTATGGGTTCAAACGCTTAATCGCTACGATGATGGTGTCTTCATCAACGAAACCCTTATTTTGTAACGCCCCAGTCCCGAAGGTCTGGAGAATTAAATCTTGTAACTTAAAACCATCTCCCATAACATATTTATATACTTCCATAACGAATTCATTTATTCAAACCAAATATATATATGTTTATCCATCAAGACACCAAACAAATACCTCAACAAAATAAATTAAAAAACTCCACAAAAGCGCAAAAATATCCATGACTCAAAATATCAAAATAACATAAAATCATAAACCTACTAAATAAGAGACTCCAATAAATACTTGTGCCGTTTTGGCACTTATACCTCTATACTCATCAAATCTTGCTAACACTTCATACTCTTGACTTGTAGCTGAGGCATCAAAATTATCTGAAAAATATTGTGAAGATAAGCGGTGAGTTATCAACAACTCAGCAAGCAAAAAATAAATACTAGTATGTAAATATGAGCATTTACAAAGTTCAGAATGCAAAACAAAACATTTTCTTTCAGAATGCAGAATCATAATATTTACATTCAAAATGCGTAATCAAAACATGTTGTCAAAAATATCAGAGCGAATGTTTCATAAACCTTCTTATTCAAAAATAAAATCCTTTGGCATATCGTAAATTGAGACATCATCTTCAAATCATGTAAGAGCATCACATCGGGACAGAAACCATATTTAAACCCCCTGGTAGGGTTATAAGCTACCATTATACGCGTGGAAAGGCCGTATACCACTATTATCACCCGTGGCAGGACCGTATACAACTATTATCATTCGTGACGTGGCCTTGATTGAACAAAATCGAAAACAGAATTAGAAAGTCATGCCAAACATTTTAAGATGCCACATCATATCACAACAGAGTGGAAACATATTCAGATCATTTTACATATTCAAAAACAGATTTAAAGCATCTTCGTATCACATGCAGAAATTTTCATAAATTTCATATTCGTTCTTTTTGCATAGTTCAGAAACAAAATGCCAAAAATAAGCATATGTCTACACCAGTCATGACGAAAATATTTGTCTCTTTCATACAAATTTCATGAGTAATGCCAAACAAAAAACTGAGGTTGTTTTAAAATTCTTTTCATAACAAGACATGCATATTTTTTTTATAAAATCAACCCTAGTTCATTTCCTTTATGCAAAATCTAGTATAGGATCCCCGCTTACCTGTAATTTTTAACTTTTCTGAATTTCTTCACAACCGTGCCAAACTAAAATCAATAGTCACTTATAAAATAAACACGTCACTTACTTAAATATCTAATCAAATACGTATTTTGATATTTAAGCCTAAAATATAATAATAACCTATTTTCCTAATAATCTAAAATTCTCGTAACACTAAGCTAATATCACTTAAATAAATAATAACCATTTTTTTCGACTAATACATTAATAAAAATCTAACTTATTTCTATAAGTACTCAATGAAAACCGAGTCCATGTAAAATACATCTTCACTTAATATTCACTTAACAGAAGTCCAATTTAAAATACCAGTCCAAATTTAAAAGTCACGCCCAACCCTTATTCTGCCATGGCCTTTCTATTAAGGGCAAAAATGTAAAATCATTACCTAATAAGAGTTCTTTATGAAAACTCCCATAATAAGAGGGCCCATCTCTCTTTTGTTTTGACCTAGCCTAATGAAGTAGTGTGGTGGAGTCTTCAACTCACCAAGTGCAGCTTGCAACGACAGACCTAGGTGGCCGGGTCTAGATCAACACCGGCAGTGTGATGAAAAAGCACCGAGAGGAAGATATAAAAATTAAGGTGAGAGAAGGAACGCGGGGGGAGCAAGAATGGAGAGAGAGCACGACACAAGGGAGGAGTGAGTTGTTATCAAGAGAGAGTAGTGGCTAGCCTTGGTGAAGATGGTGACCGAGTAGCACTTTGCCAACTTGCTTGGCCTTGCACGTATGGTGGTAATGGTGGGTTCCTAGGTTGATGAAGGTATGGTGTTTAGTGATGGATGTGATGATGATGATGAGTTTAGGTGATCTAAGTGATGGTTTTGGTGTGTTTGGTGCAATGTGGAATGGCTTGAAGGTTGCCCTTAATGTTGGACAACTTGGATGATGATTAGGGTTGGTATGGTGAAGATAGGCTAGGGTTTGGATGGTGGCTAAGGGGAATTTTGAGATTGGAAGAGTTGGATTAGGGTTGGAGCGTAGGATGAGTTGCTAGGGTTTGGAAAAGATGTGGATGAGTGGGATTAGGGTTTGGTGGCTAGGGTTGGCCGAATATGGGAGTGAGTATTGTGATCTCTTGATTGTAAGATCAAATATGGGTAGGTGTCACTTTGGAGTTTAGGTTTAGGGTTGGATGATGGAAGAAATGTTTAGGATTTGAAAGATGGTAATGGGCGGCTAGGGTTGGCCGAACTTGGGAGGTTGAGAGATTTTAGGAAAGTTTCCTAAAATCTTGGGATTTGATTTTGGATAGTGTGGTGGCCGGCTATGTGGTGTGATTTGGTCAACTAGGATTTCCAAGTTATGGAAACACTAGTATGGAAAGATTGTTGGGCGGCTAGGTCAAATTCAAATAAGGCAAGAGTGGCCGAATTTGAATTTGAATGAAGAGGGAATATTTGTTTCGGCTAGAGCTAGGTGGAATGTGGAAGAAGGCTAATTTAGGTAAGTGGCCAATATGGAAAATGTGGGCTAGGTCAATGTAAGATTGAATGAAGGATAGATATGGGGTGATTAGGGTTGGAGTGATTTTAGGGAAATTCCTAGAATTAAGGGATTGGCTAAGGTAAGATATGGAAGGTCTTTGGTGGTTTGAGTGATTCTATGGATGTTTCTAGAATTAAGGGATTGGAAAGTAAATATATGATAAGGAAGATATGATTTGGAGATGGGTAGGTGGCTAGGGTTTGATCCTAAATGGTAAGATGCATGGGAGTTGTTGGGAATTGGATGTTTGACTAGGACAATGGGTGGTAGGAATTTTGGAGGGATTTGAGGATGAGATAAGGATTCCTAAGTGGTAAGAATTGCCTTGTGGGAGTCTAGGATTTAGTTGGATGAATGGTGGCTAGGGTTAGGATTCCTAAAGTTTAGAAGATCCTTATAGAAGGTTAGGCTAAGATTTCCAAATGAGGTAAGATTTGTGTATGGCAAGATGGAGGCTTAATGGATTCGGCTAGGGTTAATGGATATGATGGAGGCTAGGTCAAGTGATTTCTAAGGCAAGATATATATATGGAATGTATATGGCAATAAGTAAAATGATGGAATGTATATGGCAATGGTGAATTTCGACCAAGGGCTAGTGTGGGTGAGAGAAGGCTAATTTTGGTAAGTGGAGCTTATGAGAAATATGGTCTTGGAAAGATGGAGGCTTAGGATGTGTGTGGTATGTGAGAAAATGCAAGGAAAATATATGAACGATGGATGAATAAACTTAGCAAAAGAATATGAAGACTCTCTTTATGGTTTATATGGATATTTCGAGAAACCAAAGAATACTAAGATTAAGGCTTAGGATATCTTTGATATGCAAGAAAGTAAAGATGAACAAAATGGAAAATATAAGAACAACTAGAAAATATAAGAACAATGTATTTTTAGATTTTTTATTATAGAATAGAAAACATAGACAAGAGATTGACAAATTGAATGAAACAAAAACAATGCTCAAAAGATTGATAGATAATTTACCATTGATTCACGAATTGCACGATGATGAAATAAGATATATTGAATCACACATATTCACGAATTTCAAGGTGATGATCATCTACTAGGGATTCACGAATTTCACCCAACTAGCCCAAGTTCTAAGCACTGAAAAATGATCTCAAGAAAAATAATCCACCCACTTAGGAATTTACCAAATTGTCAAAAGATGTAAAATGAAATGCCTAAGGGTCCTATTTATAGAGATTACAAAGTGAAAACCCCCAATAGGTCCCTTAAAATATAATTAAATTAAATAAATAAAGATAAATAAATGATATGGTCTTGCATGGCCAATGTGGCCCGTGATATGTCTTAGCCCTTGGTTGGCCTTGGGTAGCCTCGATCCTGGAGTGACCCCTTCTTTGTTATCCATGCATGCCTAGGACCTTGTCCTAGGGCAGTTTTTGATGGGGTCCAAACAGGCTAGTTTGTGGCTCACGATGGAGAGAAAAATCCCTTTATTTTGGTGTGGTGCAAACAGAGCAATCCCGTTGGAGCTTTCCAATGGCCGGAGTTGTAAGGAGACGATGTGGAGGAGTTTCTGTGTTTGCACTAAAGCTAAGCACGGGGGAGTAGAGCTGAGGCTTAAGTGCACATTGAGGTGGCTTGTCGGTTATTTCTTGAATGTGGAGGGCAGCGGTGCAATTCTGTGGCTTGTTGCCATTGTGCGTGGGTGGTTACGGTTTATGGGGGAGAGTCAAGGTGATTGCCAATTTTCACGTGGGATGGACAGTGGAGCTAGTGGCTTTTGTCGATAGCTATGTGGAGGTGTTGCTTCACTGCAAATCAGGCGGCAGCAATCCTAGCTTAAGTTGAAAATGATTTACGTGAAGGATGTATTTGTGAAGTGTGTAGCGTGTATACATATATATAATTGATAAAACCCTAGAGAATGAAGGAAGGAGACATGCATCACGCATGCCGCGGAAAACAGACATGATGAAGCCGTGCATGAAGAGGAGTCTGTGGGGGCTGTGCGTGAACTTGTGTAACATGTGAAGATACAGTGTTGTTGTTTACCCTAGCGAAAACAAACTTGCATGCAGAAGAAACAGACATGCATGCTATAGGGGCCGATACCAGATCTCATGGGCTCCGGATTTTGGCCCATTTCAAATATTTAGCCCATGTTTCGTAATGAACAAAAAAAATTAATAAATGGGCACTTCCTTGAATTTTGGGCCTCAACTCATCCTAAAATAAAAAAATACTTGATCCATAAATTTTCTCGGCCTACAAAGATTTCCATCTTACCCAAAAATATTTAAGAAAATTACTAAAATAGCAAGCCCACAAAAAAACATATTCGATAATCTCCAAAATACAATTTGGATCCGCAATGAATGTAAAAAAAATAATACTCAAAAATTAATTGGATTCATCATACGTGTAAATCCCTTATAAAATTTTAAGAAAGCGGGTTGGTACTGGAATTGGATGTTACATATATACCTTCGCAAAGCCACCTACGCCGATAACTAATCCTTCATCGAAGTTGTGGGTTGTTGTTTTGATTTCTTGAAGAGCTCTTCGGGCAGTGATGAGGTTTTTGTCCTTGTTGACTTTCCTTTGTTTTGGTCAGACCAGAACCAGCACTTTGATACTGGATGGTAAGAACCATAACGCTTAGATGTTCGCAGTTTCCAAACAACCAAGCAACACGCTAGAGTACTGAGCAAGGCCAAGAATATGCCTACACCAGTTCCAATGGCAATGAATGTTGTTTTCCTTGAGTTGGATGTCGAAGCAGGTTGTTGGGCTAGAGGCCGTCGAGAGGGCAGCAAAGTACTGGCAGGATTGGGTCCGGCTAGGTTGTTATTGCTGTCGCTCAGTTTGAACACTTCTACCCCATTTAAAATGGCATCGTAGATTGCATTGGTAGCTTTTCCAGGGTGTAGAGCAATAAAGAGTGTACTCTTATGATCCTCAACTCCCATCTTTTGGATCAGCACTACATAATCCTGAAACACAGGCGTATCCCTTCCTCCGCTCCACATAATCACATCAGCGGTACCTTCGGCTGTCTTGTTGTCTATATAGATAATGAATGGCCTTTCGCCGGCCATCGTTATATTTGGCTCAATTTCGCAGAAATGAAGCCTGACCAGATAATAAAACCCCGGATCTACGGGTAAACCCCATGTCAAATTAGAAAGCAAGTTCCAAGTTATGTTTGGACCCATCGTGATTGCAGACCGATAAACGTCATCGGGGGCAGTGTAATTTGGTATTACTGAGTATTTGAGCGTCAAATCTGGTTGGCGGGGGATCACGCCTCCACTTAACAAGTAAGGGATATCTGGGGACCATTCTCTAAACATGCCAGTGTCTCCCTTCGACGATAACGAGCTCCCGCCCATATTGAGTCGAAGGATCATCTCGAGTGCCCTGTAGTTGTCTACAGAGAACTGAGCATTTTGGCCAACGTATGGTGGGCTTGGATTTTCTGGACTGCTATAGTAGAGGTACGTTGGCATGGAGACGATCTCAATTCCATTAACAAAAGCAAAGAATCTGCTAGAAGCAGTACTTGGCGTTGGAATGAATGTTAAAGTCAATTTTTGATCCTCTTCAACGTTGATGCAGAACTCTTTAGAAAGACGTTTTGAGCCCCCCAAGTAATTAGCAAGAATGGAAGCACTGAAGTTTCTAAGTAAGGTGAACTTACTGTTTGCTTTGACTGTAAAAAAGGCCAGAGATCCATCAAAACCAGAGTATGAATCTGCGTAAAAGTACAAACGAACAAATTTAGGACCGGAGGTGACAGGAAATACGTAGGTGAATTGGGAATAGGATAAACGGGCAGTCATGTAGGGGACAGTTTCGACAGATGAGTCTTGGCTTTGGGCTTTAGAGGTAATAGATTTCTGGTTACGTTCTTCTATGGGAGCAAATTTGGAGGGCTCCATGTCTCCAATCCACATGCGGTTATCCATATCTGTTAAGTTGCCAGCAGAGCCGCAGTTGAGGGGAATATTATCAACGGCAATGTAACGAGGAGTAGAATTAGCAATTGAAATATGAGGGAGAAGGAAGAGGAAGAAGACGAGCAGAATAGATTTGAGTATTGAGATATTCCCCATGGGAGCAAGAGATGATCAGTACCCACGAAACGGGAAAACAAAAGAGCTAGCTCCTTTATTTTCTAGCCAATTGCTTTAATACCGCTTCGGTCATCGTCAAGGATGAGTAATTGAAAAGAGATATTTTAATATCTGTACAGTTTTAAATACTGTTTTGAAATAATTTATATATTATAAAATAATCTGATCAAGTCAAAAAAATGAATTTACAATTTAAAAAAATTAAAAAAACAATAAAGATCGTAATATAGAAGGATACGGACGGAAAAGGCCGAAATTTCTGACCGCGTGCTTCGAAATTTCCTACCAGCTACCCTACGGTCCCACCCAATTCGCTTTTGGTAAAAGAAGCATGGGTGACTTGACTTTATTTGTTAACATGATGAGCTTTTTGTCAAAAAGCAAAAAAAAATATATATATATATGTAAAATTTTAAAAAATAATATTATTTTATTCAAAAGTTAGTATCAAAGTACGTAATTTTGAAATGATTTTGTGCTTATATTATTTTATTTAATTAGTTAAGTACGTATTTCTTCCCACGGCCTATAATATCAGATACAAATTAATATCGTGATAATTAAATACCTTTTGAAGTAATATCATAATTAAGTAATATTATAAACAATATATAAGTATCGAAAAATATTACCTATAATGAGTCTAGCTTTAGAAAAAAAGCTGCACATTTGTAAGCCTTTAGGAAATTTTGAAGATTTGCCATTTCTCAAAATTAATATAAATTGATGAATCCTAAAAAATTAGCAAATTAAAAATAAAAGATAAAGAATGAGAGGACTATTATCAACTTTAAAATATAAAGAAAATTATATATATAAATACTGACAACTGTTAATTGGTTGGTACTGGCTTGCTTTTGATAAAGCAACAATTTTCTGTCCCCGATCTCCAAAGAATGCAATGTCCATTAATGACTGCACAATTTACAAATCATGATTTTTAATTTTATTTAAGTTTTTGTAATATATAATATTTTTAAGTGATCTTGTTATAATTTTTTTATGAGTAAAATAGATTACTAAATTAAAAAAAAATGATGATAGATATAATTGGGATCTCAATAAGTTAATATTTACAATAATAGGACATTATTCCATAGAAAATAAAAATAAATCGAGAAATGGAACCGATCCATATATAATAGTACTGGAGCAATACCTTAACATAATTTATTGGATTAAATTCTAATCAGACGGTTTTTATTTGATTATGACCAAAACTCAGATTTTAAAATTAAAAATTTACAATTAAAGTACATTTTTCCCAGAATTCCATTACGATTAGCACGCTTTTGCTTTCCAAAAAGGGCGAATATTAGGGAAACAAGTACCCCTCATGCTTTAATGCGATCATTACTCGGAAAGAATCTGCTTTTACGAGGAGGGGCCCAAGTTTTATCTTTTCATGAAAACAAATTTAATTTAATTCCTTACATCGCCCCAATTAGTTTCTCAAATTCAATTATTGACCTACTTTCCCAAGGCTGAACGCACTCATAATCCAAACAAACTTACAATACTATTATAAATGATTTGTCCATCATATCCGTTGTCTCCAATCCACTTGCGCTTATCCATATCAGTTGGGTTGCCATCAAAGCCGCAGTTGAGGGGAATATTATCAACGGGGATGTAACGAGGAGTAGAGGTAGCGATCCTTGAAATGTGACGGAGATCTTGGTATATTTGGATAGTGAGATGAAATTTTTTAATTTTAAATAAAAATTTTAAATATTATTTTTTAATATTATTATTATTTTAAAATTTAAAAAATTAAATTAAAATTTAAAAAAATTAAATTATTTATTATAAATTATGTGAAAATCTTAAAAAATTATAATGATGAGATTAAATGGGATTATAATTTTGTTTCTCACTAGACTTTGGCAAACCTACCGGAGAATAGATTTGAGCCTTCGAGATGTTCGGCCCAGGGGAGCATGCTAGAGATGATCACTGACTGTAACAACGTGGGAACCAACGAACGGGAAAAACAAGGGCTCTTTTTTATTGTATCTACGTAAAGGTGGGTAAGAGCAGTAGCAATAGCCTAGTCAAATGTCAATTTAAGTTTAAATTTTAACTATATGTGTGAAAAAATTTTATGACGAGCTAAAGGTGGTACTATCAATGCTTGTATGTTCCCCTTCTCTTGTTCTTGGTGGAGATGTACGAAGTTACAGTTTTGTTGTTGCCTTATTTTAACAATGGTTATGGCTGAAGTTGGGTCCTCAAGCGTCGGGTTAAATAGTTAGAGATCACCAATTAATAGAGTAATAAAACAGGGGCTGGATCACGAAGATTCACAGTCGGAAAATCAAGCTTTGGGTAGAGTCGAAACACTGAAAATGGTTAGAGAAACTCTTCCCATTTTACAATGTTGGGTTAATTATCTTTTCTCTCTTCCTTTTTTTTTTTTTTCACTCCAGTAGGGAAGGATTCTTCCGGTACATTTTCAGTTACGTGTTTGATGGAGTTTCGATCCATGACCATATTGAACCAAATTCGCTTAGCTGTGTTTGGATCAGGGACTTTGAGGAGAGATTTGAATTTGTAATTTGAACCTTGATATATTGTTCAAATTCTATGGAAGGAGGTATATCTTCATAATCACCAAGTCAGTGTTGAGAGGTGAATCTTGAGTGGTGATATCGGCCTTGAACAGACCTTTCATTTTTTCTTTTACAATTACTTGTTGAGACCAAAACCAAGAAAGTATATCTTCATAATCACCGAGTCACTAATCACTATTATCATCATCATTATAGCTATTTTATAGATCAGATTGTTTACTCTAAAAAAAATGCTGCTTTACCTTTATCCTTGCACATTTCATTTGTCCAGTTCCATCAGAGCCAGAATTGGCACGACTAGATGAGTAAACAACCTGATGAGTTGACTTGAGCATTTATAAATAAACAACCAGAATTCTTCTCATTTACTGGTGGATTATAGGAGTATTGCGCCGTTTTGGCATTCTAGAAGTAATAAGAGTAGCCTACAAAAAAGAGTAACTTGCTAGTAAAGTAGGAGCTTATGAGTAGTAGGAGTAGGCTACAAGTAAAGCAGTATGAGTTTTGGGGACTGTGTTGGCGCCGTGTGGACTGTAATGCTCATTTTATTTGTGGACTGTGAATGTTCATTTTATATTTTTGTAGTCTGCAATTTTCTGGACAATCAAGATAGTTTGTTTGGTTCTTTTTTTGTTTTTTTTTTTTTTTGTGCAATGAGATTATTGTACTTGCCTTTGGATTCAGATACTTATTCATTGGTTCTTCGACTATCAGATTTCCTCTTTTTTTTTTTTTTTTTTTTTTTTTTTTTTTTTTTTTTTTGTCGTCTTCATCTTGGAAGGCTTGATCCGAGAGGAGGGATTCTTGTCTTCGGTTTCGTTTGGAAGATGAATTCATCTCAAATCAGTTCATTTTTAAACTGACTTCGACAGCCCAACACAAGTTTAGTTCAATTTTCAACTCAACTTTGGCCCTATACTGACAAACATCAAATCACCCCATACCCGGTTTCTTCTTTCCATCCGATTTTATGTTTTCATCTGTTGCTTTTACACAAATGTGAAATGATGGAACTGACTGCATGTTTTTTTTTTTTTTTTCGTTGAACGGTTGTGCCAGCTGTGAGATGTCATGTGTGGATCTCATCTAATCAAAAGTTGATGTTATAGATAAAAATTGAGATTCTAATTAAATTTTAGACTTCGCAATGCGTGCCAATGCTCTAAAAGCTAACATTGTGGGAATTATTGTCTCAAGCAGCTAGCCGAGCTCGGAATCTGATCCAATCGAGCTGCCCATTTTCTTTTGGTAAAAGTAGGATGGGCCATTTGAAAGCGGTCCTCCATAACTTTATTTGTAGCATGAGCTCTTTGTCAAAAAGCAAACATATAAATTGAAAAAAAAAAATGACATTATTTTATTCAAAAGTTGTATTAAAGTTTTGATATGTTTTGTGCTTATTATTTTATTTTATTAGTTAAGTATTTCTTCCTCGTACGTATAATATGAGAGGCAAATTATCGAATCATTTGAATAGTAAAATGAGATAAAATGAAATAATTTTATATTAATTAAATAAAATATTATTTTTTAATATTATTATTATTTTAAAATTTAAAAAAAATGAATTATTTTTTATATTTCGTGTGAAAATTTAGAAAAGTTGTAATAATAAAAATGAGATAGTTTCTGGATCCAAACGAGCTTATATGGAAGCCAAACTAATAGAGAAATGATATTTTCAATCAAGTGCACAAGTATCATGCAGGTTTTTTTTTTTTTTTTTAAATAGTAAATATGAAACTTATATAAAAAAAATTAATTTTTAGTAGTGAAACTCACTTTTTTTTTAAAATGAATATACTGTATTTACACAACTTATAACTACGAGGCAATAACCCGCGCAATGCGCGGACCGTTATTTATACGGAATTTTATAGATATATATTTAGATATTCGTCTGTTCTACTATATCTGTTTCGTTCACCATCAACACACATTCTTCTTCAGTTATTTCAGTGCTAGTACCAGAAATTATGGCATGTATTTTTTTTAAGGAAAAAACATCATGGGATGGGAAAATAAAATCACACCAACTTTTCATTAAATGTCTTCACTTACATTACACATTTCAACCGTGCATAGTAGAGTCCTTGCAAGTAATTATAATAAAATGGTAATACATTGATACATTACATATTCATCAAATAAATTATTGTCAGAAAATTGCTAACAAACATAAAATTAAAAAATACATAGTTTTAGTAGAAAAATAAATATCATATGCCTTCACTAATATACTAATCATGGTTCCATTCCTCAAAATCATTCCAAGTCTCAAAATCATCTTTTGTATTGCTGACTAACCTGGATCGGTAGCTTGGACCAGGATCAACCACTGCTTTTATTTTTGGAGTTGGACTATCATCACTGGGTATATCAAAGTCAAAACGCTGAGTAGGTGGTATAACACGCATTCTTGCTTTGGTCTTGATGCACGAATTAAACCGTGTAGAGTGAGGTGTTGTGCCATATTGAGGATTCCTTGATGATGTAAATGCAGTGCCACTTTGATGGTTATTTAAAGGCATTAGAAAAACAGAACGTCGTTTAGTGTCACACCCATCATAATCAACGTAATGTTTTGTGTAGATGCCACCATTTTGACCACCTTTCTTGGTACGACCAACTTCTTCGATCTTTGGTAGATGGGTGTTTTGGTTGTCTATGTCATTACTGCCTTCATCCGAATTTTCCTCTGAAATTGCATAGAATGAACAATTTTGTCTCTTAGAATACTTTCTCCAGTATCTTTCTTCATGTTCAAAATTCTTTATCAGACTTTTCACATTTCCAGTATAGTGGATTCCACCCACAGTAGCTATCAATGGTTTGTCATTGGGATGTTGAAGGGATTGGTGATAATTATATAGTGCAACCGTTGTTGATAAACTCAGAATCTGTCTCTTTAAAGTTTTCCCAATGTTTTCTAGATTGGATTCGTTTTTTCGCTTTCCCATATCCTAAGAAGAATACATATACTAAATATATCTTAAAATTCAAATGCATATATAAAAAGCACAGTGTATTGCACCACAATAATCAATAGTTTAACTTAACATAAGCAAATCAATTATATCACGAATAAATGCATGAGAATGGTTACCATATAACAAATGATCTAAGATAAACAACAATATAAATATTTACATCGAACCGAAACTTTTAAATAATGAACATAAATGGTGAGATATTTCATTATGAACATAAATAACTTTTAGTTTATCTTTGATATAATTTGTGATATAATGTAAATTGGCTATTTTTCAAAATAATAAAATTTTGGATCTGAAAATGCCCAATTCGTTAACAATGGAGCCCAAAAATGAAACTCAATCCTCAACTACCTAAACGGCAGCGTTTTGCCATAGGGATGAAAACCCTACTTACTTCTCTTCCCTCCCGTCTCTCTCTCACGCCGCACAATCCATCTCTCACGCCTGCTCTGCCTCCCTCTCAATCCAAACCCCATTCACGCCAAACCCCTCTCTCACTCCAAACCCCTCTCACGCCAAACCCCTGCCCCGCACAATTCATCTCTCATATATGCTCTGCCTCTCTCTCACACCAAACCCCTCTCTCATGTAGCCCTTTCTCAAGCCAAACCCCTCTCTAACACCGTCAACGACTGAACAACCCTTTCACGTCGACAAAATGTCGTTCTCCTCCACTTCCAGTCGTTCCCGAGGCTACAGATTTTACTTTCCTCTCTCTCGGCGAGCTACTCGGTATGGTGAGTTGGCTCGAATGTTGTAAGGTAAAAAAATTGAAGGTCTTATGCTTTTCTCGGGTTTTCCATGAATTATTTATTGAGAAAGATTAAACGTGTATTCGTTTTTTTATGGGTTTGCGTGTTCTTACTCTAATGTGTGGGTATTCTGTTGTGAAATTAGGGTTTTTCCATATCATCTCCTTTTTCCTTACGGAAGTTTAGGCTTCTGAGTGTTTACTCATTGCGAATCCGACTATTCCTGTGAGTAATTTCCATCTATTTCATCAATGACTTGTTTTTAGTCTTCGTTCTTCACTCTCATCAGTATGCATACCCAAAAGGTCAGTTAAGGATTATAGGTTGTTAAAATGCCTTTTAGTTTCTCTTTGCTTGTAATTGCATGCCTAAATAAAATGATTAGTTAAGGGGAGTATGAGTTATCTGCAACTTGGGAGCTTTTCTAAATTTCCAAAATTGGAGGTTGTATTTATTTATTTTATCTTTTTAAAGTTGTATATTTTACGTCAATCGGTCTGAAGGTTTCTCATGATAGGTTGAAACTGGCCGAGCTTATGAGTGAGGTGGAGCAACTTGTCTTAGTGCTTTGACAGATGAGAAGTATTTTAAGTTAAATAAATCAGTTTTTAATCTTTCTGAGCATTCTTATGGCTTCAATGTTGCTGGATTTAGTTCAGTTTGGTGTACGTTTGGCTTGTTGATGCTTCGTAATGGAAATAGGCCTATCTGTTTCTCACATCTGGAATTTCTTACTTGGCATGTTATATGTTCTGTCATTCATCACTATCTCAAAAGGGTCCTTCTGGTGATTATGAGGCATGCCATGCATTTGGGACTTTCTTTCAAACAACCAAATCAGAAACTTGGGAGCTTTTCTGAAGTTCCAAAATTTGAGATTGTATTTGTATAATTTTCTTTGGTAAAACTACTTATAGATTATTAAAAGTGTTGTTTTTTGTTTGTGTAAAATTGTCTTTTTTTATTTAAGTTCATTGAGTGACTTATGTTATAATTATTTTTTGGAATCCCCTGTTAGTGAGGAATTTTTTGGTTGAGAATTTTTGAAACTGATGTGAATTGCATTCACGTCTAGATTCTTATAATAGTGTGGTTGCCATAAAGATAGATTGAAGACAAAAATTATCTTCTGTAAGTACACAGTGTTTTGTTTATTTATTAAGCATATAAACGAAAATATAAGTTATGTTTCAACAATGTTTAGATTGTTTTAGATTGATAGTTTTGCTTTTTTCCAAACCACCAAATCTAAAACTTGGAAGCTTTTCTGAATTTCTAGAATTTTTAAGTTTTATGATTCATTTATTGTATTAGTTATGAAGTTTTTGGGTTGAGATGTTTTGAAACTGATGTGCATTGCATTCATGTCTAGATTCTTATAATAGTGTGGTTGCCATAAAGATAGATTGAAGACAAACATTATCTTCGGTAAGTACACAGTGTTTTGTTTGTTTATGCTTCAACAATGTTGAGATTGTTTTAGATCCATGGTTTTGCTTGTTTTCAAACCACCAAACCTGAAACTTGGAAGCTTTTCTGAATTTTCAGAAGTTTTTAAGTTTTATGATTCATTTATTGTATTAGGTACTTCATTTCTTAGGATTGTGAACAAACATGTGTAATACATAGTTGCCATAAAGATAGATTGAAGATAGAAATTATCTACTGTAACTACAGTGTTTTTTTGTTTACTAAGCATACAAACAAAAATATAAGTTATGTTTCAACAATGTCTAGATTGTTTTGGATTGATGGTTTTGCTTTTTTCCAAACCACCAAATCTGAAACTTGGAAGCTTTTCTGAATTTCCAGAATTTTTTAAGTTTTATGATTCATTTATTGTATCAGTTATGAAATTTTTGGGTTGAGATTTTTTGAAACTGATGTGAATTGCATTCATGTATAGATTCTTATAATAGTATGGTTGCCAGAAAGATAGATAGAAGAAAAACATTATCTTCGGTAAGTACACAGTGTTTTGTTTGTTTATGTTTAAACAATGTTTAGGTTGTTTAGATCGATCATTTTGCTTCTTTTCAAACCACCAAACCTCAAACTTGGAAGCTTTTCTGAATTTCCAGAAGTTTTTAAGTTTTATGATTCATTTATTGTATCAGTTACTTCATTTCTTAGGATTATGAACAAACATGTGTAATACATAGAAAGACTGTATATACCATAAACACACAAAAGCAAGTCAGACTCACCTATTTTATTTTCCTTTGAACTTCAGCACCTACACACCAGAGAAGCAGTTGAATGCAGAAAGTACAGTGGCCTGGCCTCACTTTATTTGTGAGAGAGAGAGAAGAAGAAGAAAGTGCAAGAATAGAAGATAATTTTCAACAGAAAGAGTGAATGAAAACTTCTTCTACGGTTTCTTTTAGAAAAGCAAAAAACTGCTTCCCCTTTTTTTTAGCGGCCATTTTGCACCGCTTCAGAATTTGTAATTTTTCCTTATTTTCTGTGTTGTTTTCGGTGCTACCTCATTAGCATTTTGCACCACTTCAGAATTTGTAATTTTTCGAGCATATTTTCTGTTGTTTTCGGTGCTACCTCATTTGCAAAGCGTCGGTTGTAATGAAACAATAGCAATAGATAGCACGGTTTGGAACTTTGAAAAAAACACCACCGCTTGGTTCTTTTAACTGCAAATAATCAACTGCAACCCGTCATCATTTCAAACCACCGCTTCATGCCAAGTCAGGTTCCCCTTGATTCAATTCCGTATTGTGAGGTTTTAATTAGAAGTCTGAAACCCGATAGCCGAATATTGCGGAGAGAAGGCCAAGTCAGCAATTAAAACTTGGCTTTTATAGAATTAATAGAAATAGATATCTAGTATTACTCAATTTAATATTGTGATAATTAAATACCTTAAGAAGTAATATCACAAGTAATATTATAAACAGTAGACAAAATATAGTATCAATAGGAAAAATATTACCTGTAATGAGTCTTTAATTAGAAAAAAGTGTATTTGCGTGCCTTTTGGAAATTTTTGAAGATTTCATATTAAAAGAGATGGTAGTAGAGGAACAGATCAAAAGAGATGGAAAATCATGCATCGGGACGTACCCAATGGAACATAAGAATGAGAGGAGCTGTTTCTGTTTTGAATTGAAGTCTCCGCGTTAATCTGAGATCGCATCATCGTCGTGTATTTCTTCATGGAAAGAAAGCAGAGATCATTTGCACGTGTAATAATATACAGCACAAAAAATGTAAATAATACAATTAGAAGCATATATATATTAATATATATAGCCTTTGGAAAAGTGGAAGTGATTTAAATAAGAAAGTATAACATGATCGATATTTGACTTTACTTTTTTTTTAAGAAAAATGTGCGGAACAAGAGTATTCTTGTAGAGTAAAGAAGATTGTGAAGATCAAAAGAACTAGTGTTGAATAAATTTGGAAATTTGTATTGATTCAATCAATTTATAGCAAACCAATTCACTAAAATCAATGTACGTGTTGCTATTTTATTGATCAACGTACATTGATTTATTCGCAAAGAAAAAAAGGAAAAAGACTTTCTTTCTAGTTTTAATTATTATTTTTTAACCCGTGATCCATGCCAGTAGTACTCCCACTCCATGCAGTTGTGCTTTGCTTGACCATTTAGGTCTTCCATTATTGACGTACGTTAGATCAACTTTAATCTTTGTCAGTGCGTGGGTCATTAAAGCTACGGTGGTACGAATAATTTAGTGCAGATGATATGTTTAACTTATTTG
Organism: Pterocarya stenoptera; assembly: GCA_003123785.1. Classification (NCBI taxonomy): domain Eukaryota; kingdom Viridiplantae; phylum Streptophyta; class Magnoliopsida; order Fagales; family Juglandaceae; genus Pterocarya; species Pterocarya stenoptera. Next base: position 149,590 of record QEOT01124312.1, on the reverse strand, counting down.
GATCTGAGAAACACAGACAAAAAACGTGTGATACCACGCGCCATTATAAACAAACAGATATTACAAAAGCTTTCATTTATTGTGACGGACGAAACCGTCACAAAAAATAAACAAACTATTATAGAAAATTTTTTTGTGACGGTTTGAAATTGTCCCCACCACCGTCACCAAAAAAGTGTCACAGAAGGTATTTTGTAATGGTTTACTATACAATGGTCACTAAAAGTTTTTTTTTTTTTTTGTGTGACAATTGGAAGTCTGTTGTGAGTTGTAACTTTGAACGTGAAAATATTTTGTGATAGTCGAATTCTATTACAGAAAGTACGTTCAAACATCAACAATAATATTCGAACGCTTACCCGATTGATTAGCGTTCGAACAATAAATATCTAACGTTCGATATTTTTCATTCTCACGTTCGACTTCTACATTCGAACACATTTGTAATGTGACGTTTGAATTTTGCATTCGCAAGTTATTGGACAATTGTTCGAATGTCAAATATTAAATGTTCAAATGTAATATAAATACGTTCGAACTCATTTTCTTTAATCATTCAAACAGTAAGAAATATTCGAACTTTTGTACAGTATTTACGTTCGAACATAATTCCTTACGTTCAAATGTATGTATCGCACATCCATGTAGTTATGTTCGAACATTGTTTCAATGTAAAAGCTGGTTCAAATGTTTTTTGATTACATTTGAACGTAATCAAAATTAATAATTTCATAAAATTAAAAAACATAAAAGTGGTATCATTTTACACCACAAATAATATCATTTCATGAAAATATTTTAGAGAGTTGCAAAATTAGACGACAAAAGTTTTGAACAATGATAGGGTTTATTTTTTCTTCTTTTATCGCCCACTGTGATCCTGCTGTAGTGACATAACACGTTCCATCTGAACCAGTATATCCCTTTGTATTTGTTCTTGACCTTCAATGCATATTCTTTCCTTTTGGCCTCTTTGTCACTCCATCAAATGCGTCTCTAAATTGAACTGTCACGATAAGAGAGCTTCTAACTTCTGCTGTCTCGACTTCATCTACTCAATTTTTTTGTGTGCAGCATCCAAATCCTTGGTAAAATTATTCACTTCTAAAGTTGAGGCAATGGAGGATGAACCGACACGCTTGAAAGAACGTCTCAAACCTCTAACGAAACCAAACTTGATCTCGAGGACCTGCATAAATATGTCGATGTCACTAGGAGAATATTCCTGAAAGGCAGACTGCATCTCAATCATTTTTTTCTACAAGAATTATGAAGAAAACCACACAATAAACCACACAATAAGTAACATATTAAAATAAATAATAAAAAATATAATATCCATTCACATGTTGGCATAATTTATTCAGACAAAATGAATGCTAGCTGCTTACATAATTATCTTTGGTGACAGAATCAATCAACTCATTGTGCGCATCGATGTGAGTAGAGCAGCATAGACATGAATGAAGAAGAGATTTTCAGGATCATATTTCTAACAAAGCCACAATAGTAAATTTAAAAAACCGTGTTAGTACTTAAATAAATAATATGATAAAAATGACTAAATTTTAATAACTAATTACATTTTATTGGCAAGACGTTGGAATGACCTTGAACCGGTGCGAAGGTACTAGACACGTACGTACGTACAAGTAACTCCGGAAGCAACAAAGCGCGCTATTAACGGTTTGAGAATTAAAAACACGTTAAACACCTATTTCCCCACTCAGACTGCAAATAGAATTTTTCTTAATGACTACTCTCAAATTCAAATGCCATTTGCGCACCATAATTAATGCACTTAAAAAAAAAAAAAAAAAAAAAACGTTACAAAGTTCAGTTCGTTGGTCAGCATTTGAAAATGTACGTAAAATAATTAAGCTTAATTTTTATGTTATTGACGCCGGACTAAATTAAGATTATATTATTGCCCCAACTTTTTTTTTTTTTTTTTTGGCATATTTGTGCTGATCAACTTTCTTATATTAAGGTATATAGTCCAACGATATTAATGTAAAATCTATCAAATCTGTATCATCAAATCTCTGTCAAATATTTCTCGTCAGTGAAACGAAGAAATTTTGTTTCAAAAGATGATAAGAAGGAGAAGAAAATAGAAGTAAATGCCAAAATGCCTTTTTCATATCATTTCAATCCCGTTTCATTTTTCGTATTCATCATAGTTACACATATATAGTACTCGTTCCCAATTTTTCTTATCATGTTGAACTATCTAATTAATTCAAATACAAATGGGAGTTCAATTTTCTTCTCTCTATAGTACTAAACGATTGTCATTAAGTAGTACTAGAGAAAATTACTTCTTTTTTTTTTTTTATACCAAAATATGGCCATGTACTTGATACATCGATACTATTCGTGATGATCATCCACTAATTTATAATTAAAACTAAATAAATGAGAATAAAATTATCGAGAAGGAAAAAGATGAAGACATATTTTTGTCTCAAACGTCCCAATATATAAGTTATAACTAGGGTTACCCTACCAATTACTATACTTCATTGAATTTTCAGGCAGTACCCTTGTACGTACATTTACTCCATTAACATGATTATATGACAACAACATTAATAATTGCACACACTAAAGTTCCATACATAATTGAACATGGACCCAGAAAGCAAACGACTTGGTTCAGACGCGCATGCATGTCCTTTCTTCCTTCTCTATCTTTCTTCTTTATTATTCACTTTTCCAACCTTATCGGCTTGTCTCATCTTTATATAACAAGTACTACCCCACACGTACGCTAGGAAAACATAGACCACTTTTAAGCTTTGGAGACCTTGCTGGTGTCCGTAAACACATCTTCACACTTAACAGTATCAGAATCAAGACTTGGGTAGGTCATCCCTGTATTATTTGTAGTCAACCAGCTGGTTCCACTATCCGATTCCGACACGTGCCCGCTGAAAATGTCATTGTATCGGCGAGTTTCAGTGGTATCGGAAACATGGAATGATAATACCTCCGTATAGGTTTCCTTGCCGTCGGGATTGACTTTCTCCTTCGCGGCGTCTGCTTCCTTCTGCCGTTCCAATGCAAAGCTAAGTTTATCCATAACATCATTCATGGTGGGTCGTTGGCTCCCCTGATCACGCACGCAACTCTCTGCGATATCCACGTACACCTTGAAACACTCTGGAGCTATCTTGCCCATCAGATTCGGATCTATGATCTCACCCATGGTCCCCTTCTCAATGCATTTCCGAGCCCAGTTGGCCAAATTCCATTGCTCCTCCTCCAGTTTTGGATTCAGTGCTTTTCGGGCACATAATACCTCAAAGAGCACTACGCCAAACGAGTACACGTCTGATTTTTCCGTCAGTTGTCGACGCCTGGCGTAATCCGGATCCAAATACCCGAACGTGCCCTTTACCATGGTACTAACCGCCTTGTCATCTTGACCTTCTTTGGACAACCCGAAATCAGAAACCTTGGCCACACAATTCTCGTCCAGTAAAATGTTTGTGGTCTTCACGTCACGGTGGATGATGGGGTGCTTCACTCCCGTGTGCAGGTAGTTCAAACCACATGCCGCTCCGATGCAAATTTCGAGCCTTTGTATCCACGGGAGTGAATCCTTGTTCGTGTCGTAGAGGTGTTCTCGTAGTGTCCCATTGGACATGTAGTCGTACACAAGGATCATCTCCCTCTCGTCGTTAGAGTATCCAATGAGAGAGACGAGGTGGACATGGCGAAGCTGGGAGAGCATCTCAATCTCCTTCCAAAACTCTTTGGCCCCTTGCTTTGAGTCTGGGTTCAAACGCTTGATCGCCACCGTCATGGGGCCGTCGTCAACGAAACCCTTATATACCTTCCCAAAGCCACCGACGCCAATAACTAATCCTTCATCAAAGTCGTGGGTTGCTGTTTTGATTTCTTCAAGTGAGAATTGGCGGCATAGCTCTTCGGGCAGTGATGAGGCTTTTGTCCTCGTTGACTTTCCTTTGTTTTGGTTAGACCAGAACCAGCACTTCGATACTGGATAATAAGAACCATAACGCTTAGATGTCCGCAGCTTCCAAACAACCACGCAACACGCTAGAGTGAGCAAGGCCAAGAATAAGCCTACACCGGTTCCAATGGCAATGAATCTTGTTTTCCTTGAGTTGGATGTCGAAGGAGGTTGTTGAGCCGAAGGTGTAGAGGGCAGCAAAGTACCGGCATGATTGGGTCCGGCTAGGTTGTTATTGCTGTCGCTCAGTTTGAACACTTCTACCCCATTTAAAATGGCATCGTAGATTGCATTGGTAGCTTTTCCAGGGTGTAGAGCAATAAAGAGTGTACGATTATCCTGATCAACTCCCATATTTTGGATCATCACTACATAGTCCTGATACACAGGCGTATCCCTTCCTCCGCTCCACATAATTACATCAGCGGTACCTTCGGCTATCTTGTTGTCTATATAGATAATGAATGGCCTTTCGCCGGCCATCGTTATATTTGGCTCAATTTCGCAGAAATGAAGCCTGACCAGATAATTGAACCCCGGATCTACGGGTAAACGCCATGTCAAATTAGAAAGCAAGTTCCAAGTTATGTTTGGACCCATCGTGATTGCAGACCGATAAACGTCATCGGGGGCAGTGTAATTTGGTATTACTGAGTATATGAGCGTCAAATTTGGCTGACGGGGGATCACGCCTCCACTTAACAAGTATGGGCTGTCTGGGGACCATTCTCTAAACATGCCAGTGTCGTCCTTCGGCGATATCGAGCTGGTCCCGCCCATATTTAGTCGAAGAATCATCTCGAGTGCCCTGCTGTTGTCTATAGAGAACGGAACATTTTGGCCAACGTAAGGTGGGCTTGGATTTTCTGGACTGCTATAGTAGAGGTACGTTGGCATGGAGACGATCTCAATTCCATTAACAAAAGCAAAGAATCTGCTAGAAGCAGTACTTGGCGTTGGAATGAATGTTAAATTCAATTTCTGATCCTCTTCAACGTTGATGCAGAACTCTTTAGAAAGACGTTTTGAGCCCCCCAAGTAATTAGCAAGAATGGAAGCACTGAAGTTTCTAAGTAAGGTGAACTTACTGTTTGCTTTGACTGTAAAAAAGGCCAGAGATTCATCAAAACCAGAGTATGAATCTGCGTAAAAGTACAAACGAACAAATTTAGGACCGGAGGTGACAGGAAATACGTAGGTGAATTGGGAATAGGATAAACGGGCAGTCATGTAGGGGACAGGTGATGACTCTTGGCTTTGGGCTTCAGAGGTAATAGATTTCTGGTTACGTTCTTCTATGGGAGCAAATTTGGAGGTCTCCGTGTCTCCAATCCACATGCGGCCATACATATCTGTTAAGTTGTCAGCAGAGCCGCAGTTGAGGGGAATATTATCAACGGCAATGTAACGAGCAGTAGAATCAGCGATTGAAATATGAGGGAGAAGGAAGAGTAAGAAGACGAGCAGAATAGGTTCGAGTATTGAGATGTTCCCCATGGGAGCAAGAGATGATCACACACAAACGGGAAAACAAAAGGGCAAGCTCCTTTATATTGTAACTGCATAAAGATGTCACACAGCTAATATTGTTGAATTATTGATCAGCCCTTCATAACTTTATTCAATTCGCTTTTGGTAAAAGTAGCATGGGCGACTTGAAAGCGGTCCTCCATAACTTTATTTATTTCTTCATGGAAACAAATTATCAACTTTAAAAGAAAAAGGAAATTATATATATAACTACTGACAACTGTTTAATTGGTTGGTACTGGTTTGCTTTTGATAAAGCAACAATTTTCTTTTTGTAGAAAGCCTGAATTAGAACAAAAAAAGAAGAAAAGGATTATATGTGTTAATCCCCTACTCCTTTCAGGTCTCTCGGCGGCGTGGTGACATTAATTATCAAATATAAAGTATTATTTTAATTAAAAGATTATATCATGTATCCCCTACTCCTTTTCAGGTCTCACTTGTTAATATATAATATTTTCAAATATTACGCGGTATCAGTAAATATTATCGACATGGAAAAATCTAAAATGAAGTACATCATTTTTGTTATATAGATATTGTATGAAATTAGTTTGATTGACTGAAGCGCATAGGCATAGTTTTTCGATAAGTTCGTAATAAATAACTGGTTCACGTTCAAAAAAGTTCAGTTGTCAATTTTATTGGGATTGCGGTGGATAACATATCTTTTAACTTAAGTCTTATAGTTGTAGATCAGGTTAAGTTATAAACTTTTAAGTAGACATGAGATGTATCAGACTTCATCAAAAGGATCAGAGGGATGCACTGGTTCTACCTACAGTCCCATCACAGAGAATTACCTAGCGTCACAAAGTTTTGTCTCGTAGTGTAAAAGGACTCTGTTGCCACTACCATAGCAGAAGGCTGTTAGCAGCAATTCGTGGCCACTATCTTATTTGTCTGCTTCTAGGATTAGCTGTCATTCTTTTGTTTTGTTGTTCTTTTGATTCTTTGTATTTATGTGTGTGTGTATATATATATATATATATATATATATATGTAGTTACCATTGTAACCAAGCAATACGAAGAAATCAATACAGAAGGAAAGAGAACATTTTTCTCTTCATGCTTGCTGTTCCTCTCTGTTTCATTATTTTAATGTTCAAGTCCTTAGATTTCAACAAGATGTTCTACCAGAACTCAACTATATAGTTTTTTTACTAGTAAATTAGATTACTAAATTAAAAAAATGATGATAGATATAATTGGGATCTCAATAAATTAATATTTACCAAAATAGGACATTTTTCCATAGAAAATAAAAATAAATCGAGAAATGGAACCGATCCATATATAATAGTACTGGAGCAAAACCTTAACATAATTTATTGGATTAAATTCTAATCAGACGGCTTTTATTTGATTATGACCAAAACTCAGGTTTTGAAAATAAAAATTTACAATTAATTAAGTACATTTTTCCCAGAATTCTATTAGGATTGGCAGGTTTTTGCTTTCCAAAAAGAGAGAAAATAGAGGGAAACAAGTACCCCTCATACTTTAATATTGGATCATGTCCCGATCATTACTCGGAAAGAATCTGCTTTTACGAGGAGGGGCCGAAGTTTTATCTTTTCAGGAAAACAAATTTAATTTAATTTAATTTGTTACATCACGCCAATTAGTTTCTCAAATTCAATTATTGACCTACTTTCCCAAGGCTGAACGTACTCATCATCCAAACAAACCTTTAAACCCAATTAATCTGATTCTTATTTGGATTAAAACAGTAATTAATTAAGAATATGCAAGCATGCATCACATTTTCTAAACCATATGCACGTGTAATTGAAAAAGATGGAATTAGAGTTTGAGAGAAAATATCAATAATATTGTACGCGTACGTATATTATGATAAATCTGTCCATCGTATGAAAACAATACTATTATATTCAGTAAAAAACTATGTCTCTCTCGAGTCGTAAACAATACTATTATACACATAACCAATACAAGAAAGAAAAGAAAAAATTATAAAAGGTAATTACCAAAAGAGTTGTTGCCTCGAGAGGATGTTTAGTATAGTGGTCATGAATGATGAAGACTCATGCCGTCAAAGTCACCTTTTGGAAAGTTGAGAGTACTCCGGCCAGTAGCATCGATAGATAGTGCGGTAATTCAGAGTTGACCCATAATTACGACGACCACCCTTTGAACTTCACAGGTCTGAGTCTCTCCAGTACCATAAAGATCAGTACTACTCTCCATCAATTAATTAATGCTGAATACAAAACTAATTAAACCAGTACTGGTCAAGCATAACGCGGAACCATGACCCATCTTCTTCGATCGATCTCTTCCATGTACAGCGTCTGAATGCGCTCCATTCGTGAGAAAAAAAAAAAAAAAAAAGGGCTTGAGGCTTCGAGAATCCATGAAATTGCCTACGGAGTTGCTGATCAACCGTCAACGTCTTCCCTCGGCCCACCTAATAGCTAGATTCATGTTACGTATAGTTGATCATGTGATACTTTTGTCAATGTCAGTTGTGACAGTTCATGACTGCATTAATGTATTTTCTTGATCCTATTTCTCGGTTAAAATGGCTGTGGCTTCCAAGAGAAAATAAATGGCCCAATACTTCCCGGTTAAAGGATTTGAGTTTATTTATAAATAGTAGTAAGTTTAGATGTTTGAATATGTTTTGTGTAAGAACGTGGGTCTTATTGAGATTTGTTTGGATGTATAAAATAAATTGAGATCTGTTTAACCTTTTATAGAAAGTTGAAAAAGTAATAGGTTTTATCAATTATTGACATGTTGTACTTATGAAAAGTTTAAAAAAGTTACGAGTCCCATCATTAATTTGACTCCTCAATAAATAGTGATGAAAACATATGACCCACTTGAGATCATTTCAGATGGACATACTGTAAGAGTTTTATTTAAACTCTGTGTCCCACACACTCATCTTGATAGAGTTTGAAATAGCTCAAAACTTATCAGTTACAAGATGAGTTATAATGGGATAAGGAAACTCCTAAGAGATAAGATTAACTCTATATCTCTAATCCTAATCAAACACAAACTCTTAGATTTCTTGATGGCCAGAAATCTATAAATAGCACTGAGGGGTTAAAGGGTTCTCACCTACAACATTAGAGTGCCTTTAGCCATCGGGAGACACTTGTGAGGCTAAGTTGCTAGGGTGATCCTTCTCTCATAGTCAGATTAATTTCTTCATCAAACAGATGGAGAAAGGTACGTGTTCAATTATTATTGTTTTATTATTGTGGATCATAGAAAATCAAAGATCCAATTATTAATGTTCATGTTAAAATATTTAACATGTGGTATCAGAGCTTTAGGTTATAGATTTTTTATGATCTCAATAAAACATACGGTGAATAAAAATTTGAGATTTCATCGTTGTTGTGTGAAAGAATAAAAAGTTGCCTTGTTTATCTCAAAGAAAAAAAAAAAATAACGATATACTCTGCAATACACATTCATTAACGTATTCGATTTCCAGCATCTATATCTCCTTTTACCGTACGATGTATTAAACTTTACTTTTATGATTATTTCATGCTTTCCTCTGTGTATTGATGATTACGTGTTGAGGAATTGTTGTGTTGTTTTTTGTACTGAGAAAGGAGGTTGAGGAACCGCTGTGTAGCAGCTGTGTGTGGGCAGAGTACCGTGTGTGGTGGCTGGTGTCACCATGCCGGTGGCTCAACTCGTACGGTGGCGTAAAAAGGGGCGGCGCAAAGGGACTGTGAAGTCCCGAATGGGTGTTGCCTCTGCTTGTTTGAGGTTCTTATCGAACATACGGTGAGGTTAGCGTTGGGAGGAGGAGAGGGAGTCCTCCGTGATGCCCCTATAATGGCGGCAGAGGGCTGAAAAGCCCACTGGCCGCGGCACACGACAGTGTTCCAGTAAATAAACAAAAAAAATAATAATAATAATAATGGGAACTGTGAGAGGAGGTGGACCTCGATGGCAGGAAGAGGCTGGGGATGCCATGCCGTCTCTTCCTCGCCAGCAACGTCCATCGTTGCTGCAGAATCGAGAGGAGCTCTCAACTGCTTCTCCATTGCTGCGGCGCGAAGAAGATGAAAGGAAGAAGATGAAGAAACCGTAGGGTTTCTTCTGAGTTGTAAAGGGCTTGGGCCATGGGCCTTGGCCCATCCCGAGAGAAGAGAATGGGCCACTGATGTGGCCCAACCCGAAAAAAAAAAAAAAAAAAAATTGAAATTTGTTAAATGCATGTATTAAATTAAATGTTATATACATGTTGTTATTGTTAAATGCATGTATTAAATTAATTTTCTTTACATGTTATTATTGGTATATGCATGTATTAAATTATATTTTATGCATGTTATTATTGTTAATTACATGTATTAAATTTTATGTACATGCTATTATTATTAAATATATGTATGAATTGATTATTTTGACTCTTATTATTATGACATGCATATTTGTTTATCCAATATAGGGTAAATGATTTACATTAAAATTTAAGAAAAGATTGGTTGCCCAAAGGTACAAGATTTTCTTAATTTTGATGACAAATCATTAAACCTATAGTAAGGTGGATATGATGGGGTGAACACTTTGCGTGTCAAGACCTACTCCCAAAGGAGGGTCTTGATGACATTTCTATTTCATCCATCAAAAGTAAAGTGGGAGGGAACACTTTGTATGTCAGAGTTTACTCCCAAAGGAGAAATTCTGATGATACAACTAGTTCATCCATAGAATTTAATACTGGTGAGAACACTTTGTGTATTAAAATCTACTCCCAAATGAGGGTTTTGATGACACTATTAGTTCATCCATAATTGTTTAAATTCTGATTATTGTTTATAAGTGTCTAACTCAAAGCATTATGTGACAAATTTCTTGCAGTAAGCGTACCTACATCACTACACTCACAGACTTCATCTGTTCCTGTTTTGAATGGCTCTAATTTTTTTGAATGGGTTGAGAGAGTCAGGTTCACCTTAGGAGTACTTGACCTGGACTCGTCACTTACGAGTCCAAAACCACCATCCATCACTGAGACTAGTAATAAAGATCAGAGAGAGTCATTTAAACAGTGGGAGAGATCCAATAGGCTGAGCTTAATGTTCATGAAAATGACCATAGCTGAAAATATAAAAAATTCACTCCCTAGAACTGAGGAAGCCCAAATTTTTTTGAAAAATGCTGAGGAGAGGTTTCGGTCTGCAGATAAATTTTTAGCAGGAACACTTATGGCTAGACTTACAACCATGAAATATGATGGTGCTAAAGGAATGCAAGAGCATATCCTTGAAATGACAAATATTGCCGCCAGATTGCAAACCCTGGGAATGAAAGTAGAGGAGTCCTTCAATGTTCAGTTTATCTTGAACTCATTGCCACCTCAGTATGGTCCATTCCAGATGCATTATAATACTATTAAAGATAAATGGAATGTGAATGAGTTGGCAAGTATGGTAGTTCAGGAAGAAGTAAGACTGAAACAACAAGGACATTACTCTGCTAATTTTGTGACCAAAGAAGCTGGAAAGAAAAAGCACCATTATGGCAAAATGAAACGAACTGGACCACCAAAAGGAAAGCAGCTTGGGAAAGTTAATCAGGTTGAGCATAATAGTAGCAAATGCTACTTTTGTGGGAAGCACGGACACATGAAAGCTGAGTGTCCGAAACGTAAGGCTTGGTTTGAAAAGAAGGGTAAGTCACTTGCTTTTGTATGTTTTGAATCAAATCTTGCAAATGTTCCCACTAACTCTTGGTGGTTAGATTCAGGTGCTAATGTTTATGTTTCCATAACCATGCAGGGATACCTTACAAGCCAAACACCAAACCCCAGTGAGCGATTCATCTTTATGGGAAATGAGAATAAGGCTGAAGTTTTAGCCATAGGAACTTTTCGTTTGGTTTTGAGTACCGGTCATTATTTAGACCTTCATAACACAGTATATGTGCCTTCTGTGAGGCGTAATTTAATTTCCTTATCCAGACTAGATACTGATGGTTATTCTTTTTCGTTCCATAATGGTAGTTTCAATTTATTTAGAAATAATTTATCTATTGGTTCTGGGTTTCTTTCCGATGGTCTTTATCGATTGTGCCTCGATAATACATTTGTCAAAAATACCTATACTCAGTACCATGAAACATGTATTGGAATGAAAAGAAACATGATAAATGAAAATTCTTATGACTTGTGGCATAAAAGATTGGGGCATATCTCCAAAGAAAGGTTACAGAGATTAGTAAAAGAAGGGTTCTTCCGCATCTTGATTTTACTAATCTTGAAGTGTGTGTGGATTGCATTAAAGGAAAGCAAACCAAACATACTAAGAAAGGTGCCACAAGAAGCACGGAGCTTCTTGAAATAATTCACACTGATATATGTGGACCATTCTCCACTGAATGTTTTGGTGGAGAAAAGTATTTTATCACCTTTATAGATGATTTTTCACGTTTTGGATACATTTATCTGCTACATGAGAAATCTCAAGCTGTTTCAGTACTTGAGGTATTTCTCATGGAGGTGGAAAGGCAATTAGATAAAAAAGTGAAAATCATCAGGTCGGATCGAGGTGGAGAATACTATGGAAAGTATGACGAATCGGGTCGTAATCCTGGCCCATTCGCCAAACTTCTTGAACAGCGTGGCATTGTTGCACAGTATACGATGCCCGGGACGCCACAGCAGAATGGTGTTGCTGAAAGGCGTAATCGGACCTTATTGGATATGGTTAGAAGTATGGTAAGCAATTCTACCTTACCCAAATCACTGTGGGGTGAAGCTATTAAGACGGCAATGTATATCTTAAACCGAGTTCCTAGTAAGTCAGTTCCAAAAACTCCTTTCGAGCTATGGACTGGTAGGACACCAAGTTTAAGGCACATGCATGTTTGGGGTTGCCCAGCCGAAGCAAGACTTTACAATCCACATGAAAGAAAATTGGATCCTAGAACAGTAAGTGGGTACTTTATTGGGTACCCAGAGAGATCCAAAGGGTATAGGTTTTATTGTCCTAATCACAGTCCGAGAATAGTGGAAACAGGAAATGCCAAATTCATTGAACTTGGCGAGATCAGTCGAGAATTGAACCCAAAGATATGATCATTGAGGAAGTAAGGGTAGATGTCCCTATACCTACATCCTCAGCAAAGATAATGGTTCCTCTAATTGATCATTACGATGATACATTGGAACATTTAAGTGATCATCCATCTCAGAATGATAATACCACTGACGAACCAAGTTCGGAGTCACCAGAACAGGTTGTCTTACGCAGATCTCTGAGAGATCGGAGACCTGCTATTTCAACAGACTATGTGGTGTATCTCCAGGAATCTGAATTTGACATTGGGATAAGTAAAGATCCACTAACATTTTCACAAGCCATAAAGGGAAGTGATTCTAGTAAATGGATCGATGCCATGAAAGAAGAATTGAAATCTATGGATCAGAATCAAGTCTGGGATCTCGTTGAATTGCCTGAAGGGAGTAAAAGAGTCGGGTGTAAATGGGTCTTTAAGACCAAACGTGACTCTAAAGGCAATATTGAACGGTATAAAGCCAGACTTGTTGCCAAAGGTTTCACTCAGAAGGAAGGCATTGATTACAAAGAAACATTTTCTCCAGTATCTAAAAAGGACTCTTTCAGGATCATTATGGCATTGGTGGCTCATTATGATTTAGAGTTACACCAGATGGATGTGAAAACAGCATTTTTAAATGGAAGTTTGGATGAAGAGGTCTACATGGAGCAGCCAGAAGGCTACTCAGAAAAGGGCAAAGATCACCTAGTCTGTAGACTTAAGAAATCGATATACGGGCTTAAGCAAGCTTCCCGACAATGGTACTTAAAGTTCAATGATACCATTACTGCCTTTGGATTTAAAGAAAACATTGTTGATCGATGTATATACCTAAAGGTCAGTGGGAGTAAGTTTATAATTTTGATCCTGTATGTTGATGATATCTTGTTAGCTAGCAGTGATCTTGGCTTACTTTATGAAACCAAGGGTTTTCTCTCTAAGAACTTTGAAATGAAAGATATGGGTGAGGCATCCTTTGTGATCGGAATCGAAATTTTTCGAGATCGAAAACAAGGACTGTTAGGATTGTCTCAGAAAAGTTACATAGAAAGAGTTCTTGAGAGATTTGGCATGAAAAGTTGTTCATCACTGGACACTCCAATATCGAAAGGTGATAAGTTTAGCATATCACAATGTCCTAAAACTGAGTGGGAGCGTAAAGAGATGGCAAAAATCTCCTATGCTTCAGTCGTGGGGAGCTTGATATATGCGCAGATTTGCACGAGGCCAGATATTAGTTTTGCAGTTGGCATGCTTGGGCGCTACCAAAGTAACCCAGGGATGTCTCATTGGAAAGCAGCAAAGAGGGTATTGCGATACCTGCAAGGAACTAAAGATTACCAGCTTACCTTCAGAAGAACTGATAGTTTGGAGGTAATTGGATACTCAGACTCTGATTTTGCTGGTTGCTCTGATAGCAGGAAATCCACTTCAGATTATGTTTTCCTGTTGTCTGGTGGAGCGATCTCATGGAGAAGTATGAAGCAAACAATCACTGCTTCATCTACAATGGAGGCTGAGTTTGTGGCGTGCTTTGAGGCCACAGTACATGGTTTATGGCTGAGGAACTTTATCTCAGGACTTGGAGTTGTCGACTCTATAGCCAGGCCGCTGAGAATTTATTGTGATAATTCCTCTGCAGTATTTTTCTCCAAAAACGATAGGTATTCTAAAGGTGCCAAGCACATGGAGCTCAAATACTTAAGCGTTAAGGAGGAAGTACAGAAACAAACAGTGTCCATAGAACATATTAGCACTATGCTTATGATAGCAGATCCATTGACAAAGGGTCTAGTAGCGAAGCATTTTAAAGAACATGTTGATAGAATGGGTCTTATGATATGAACATGTTAATGAGCTTGTAGATGTTTTGATTTCTATTTGGACACTTAATGATATCTATTATGGTTATTTTGTTTCTGTTTTCTTGTCCTTCCACTTTATATGTACATTAAATGGTGTGGATGAATGATGACAAGATAATGTCTACAATAGACATGAATTGGAACCCAAGGCATTACAGTATTAGCCTTAATTATCCCAATTAAAGATCATGTTAAATTAAGTTACTGTTGTTGTGGTACATGGAAGGGAATTTGTTGATCATATAACAGAGGACCGCCATGACTCGCATTGGTAGCTAGTTTGACATTGATAGTAAAGAACTCATGAAATGTATTTTGAGCTATAAAGGTTTCAGGAAATGAATTTGCGCAGTATGGTTAATTTCCTATGATAAACCCATGAACAGAATATGTAATTTTATGGGCGTATGGGTCAAGTGGGAGAATGTAAGAGTTTTATTTAAACTCTGTGTCCCACACACCCATCTTGATAGAGTTTGAAATAGCTCAAAACTTATCAGTTACAAGATGAGTTATAATGGGATAAGGAAACTCCTAAGAGATAAGATTAACTCTATATCTCTAATCCTAATCAAACACAAACTCTTAGATTTCTTGATGGCCAGAAATCTATAAATAGCACTGAGGGGTTAAAGGGTTCTCACCTACAACATTAGAGTGCCTTTAGCTATCGGGAGACACTTGTGAGGCTAAGTTGCTAGGGTGATCCTTCTCTCATAATCAGATTAATTTCTTCATCAAACAGATGGAGAAAGGTACGTGTTCAATTATTATTGTTTTATTATTATGGATCATAGAAAATCAGAGATCCAATTATTAATGTTTATGTTAAAATATTTAACACATACTTGTGTGCGTCTGGAGGATGCTGAGTATAGTCTAACATATGAAACTACCTCAAATCACCTTGCTATCCAAATACGACTAATAGTATTATTGTAACTGGGTAAAGAAGAGTGATGATCAAAAGAATGAGGGTGTAGAGACTCAGGGTGCGCCGCAAGAATGTGGTATTTAATTAACAAACCACTCAAATCAATCTTCTTGCTATTTTATTGATTAATTTTATTCGCAAATTAGTAACCAAGTAAAAATACTTTCTAATTTCTAGTTCTAATAATATATCTTTTTTTTTACCCGTAATGATTGATCCATGCCATAGTACTCTCACTCCACATGGTGTGCTTTGCTTGACCATTGAGGTCTTCCATTATTGTCATTAGGTCAACTTTAATTTTACAAGAACGTACTTTAATCTTTACAAGTGGGTCAGGTACGGTTTCTTCGGCACTCTCTTTTCTTCGTAATGTCTACCTTTTTTTAAAGCTAGGGTGGTACGAATAATTTACTGCAGATATATATAAATATATATATATATATATATACTTTGAGCAACTTCTCTGGATCTGAGAAACACAGACAAAGAAGTGTGATGCACGCGCCATAAACGAACAGAACTTGACCCCGTTAATTAATAAGATCCACAAGCATCTCCATGGCCCCTTTTGGTTTATTAGGAGAGTACGACAGCTAGCTGTAAGCCATTAAGGTTTTTGTTTGCTTATGATCCTAAACATTTTCTTCTCGAGCTCGATCGACCTGAAATATTCAAGCTTAAAACGTCCCTCCCGGCCATCTCGATTAATTTCATGTTCAAGCTGATTGGTTTATTATAAATGATCCATCGAAATAGCTAATAATTAGGACTTAATCACGGAAGTTTGTTGTTTTGTTGGTTAAACATGATCAGTACACTTGATTTAATATAAATTAAGTAATTATTTTGTTTAATAAACGGATACTTAATTGCTTCTTTGTTAGTGCGTACGTAGTTCATTCATTAACCCTTCAACAGTGATCGCGTTGTCTGTACAGCTAGCTAGCTAACTAGCATGGAATAAAATAAATGCATGTTTGCAACTTTATATATATACACTAGTAAAGGCATAACGTGCACGCATGCCCAGTTGCAAAAACATCTTAAAAAATAGATTTTTTTTTTTTGTTGTAAAAAGATGTAATAAGAAAAAATAGACTAAAAAATATAATTATGAAATGTAATAGATTGTAATATTTGAAAATTTTATATATATGATAATAAAGTAGATTTTACATGACTATCTGTTAATCTACAATGAGTCAAAAAATGAGAGTTTAAATCTATACAAATTCTTGAATTTAACTACAAATGGACAAAAAAGATTAAGGAAAGTGTTTATACAAAGTAGAGACCAAATAAGTACAAAATGAATAAATTTTAAAAATGTAAAAAGACAAAAAATTTTGATGGTTTGGATATAAAGATAATTTTAATTCATTTGAAATAATCTCATTAAATTATTATAAATTTTTTAAATTTTCATATAAAATATAATAAACATTTCAATTTTTTTAAATTTTAAAATAATAATAATAATAATAATAAAATAACGTTCTAACAATATTTTATTTAACTTTTAATTTTTATTTCAATTAATCTCATCTAAATTTAATATCCAACCTAAAAAAAAAACCTCAACTCAACTAATCGGCAAAAGAGCAAAAACATAAGAAAATCAGATTTTATGAGAAAAACAGAAAAAAAAAGGGATAATTGTTGAGCAATTGTGCACTGCACGGGTGCCCAGTTACAAATATATAAAAATAAAAAATTGATAGCAAATGAGAAATGAGAAAGTGAAGAAATTTGTTTAAACAACGTTAAAATAAGTCATGGATTCACATAACTTGAGATAAACCTAATATAAACTTAACAGAAATTATAGATCCATATAAGTCTATTTTTTATTTAGTTATATAACGAAAAAGTTTAATAAGATAATTTTAATAAAAGCTTAAATTAATAATAAAAATATTAAGACTAAAATTTTATTACAAATTATAAAATGGTGAAACAAGGCTGCATGCGAAAAAATGATGTTTATTACAATTTGAAAATTAAAATTAATGTTAATGATAATTCTGTTAAGTTTTAATATAAAAAAAGATGGGGCGAATTCATTTAGTTATGGGAGAAAATATTTTTAAATTACGGGTTATACTGAAGGATTATTGAAAAAAAATTGTTTAAATTTTATCTTCTTTATGAGAAGATAATTTGTTAGTAATTATTAAACATTTATTCATAAGTGTGTAAAAAAAATCCAACATTATATAAATTATCAAAAATGAAAAAATGAAAAATGTTCTAATATATATTAATATATTCTAGACCATATTATTTTACACTACAAATAATGTTAAATCATTGCGTTACTCCAAATGTAGTTTAGCTTTTAGTTTAAAAATGTAAACCAGATCATCTTAATTTATTTTAAAAGTTTTCATAACATTTTTTAATATTATTAAAAACAGAAGCACTATAAAAAATAATAACAATGAAAAACATTAATTTATTTAACATTTTCACATTTGGCTAAATAAAATAGTAATAATGACATATTATATTTTTAAATTATTAAGAAGTTATAATTTATTTCCTTATGAAAATTTGTAATTAAACTAAGTAATCTACTATTATTACTCTTAATACTTATAGTTGGATACATATGTTGTATATTTGTTATTTTTAAAATAAATATATAATGTGCTAATTTTAAAATTCAAAACTACAGTGGTAAGTATTAAATAATTTAATTATATATTTTATAAAGTCTCATCCTTTACATTTAAAAAAAATTAAACAAACTATAGTACATTAAAAACTGTAGATCTATCTCAAATAGTGTAATTAATTTCAGGATAATTAATAAATTATTTAATTTATCCGAAAATGAAAAAAAATATTTACATTTATTTCTTAATAAATTATTAAACAAAAATCATTAATAAAATGGAAAAATTAGATTTATACTAAAATGTAACAATTCAATTCGATATTTACATAATTTAAAATTAAAGAAAATAAAATGTTGCACAACATTAAAGTTTAATTTTCAAGATTTTAGTTTTTTATTAAAATTTTATGAAGACTTGGTATCAATTTGGAAAAAAAAAATACTATAATCCAATTGTAAAGTTCAAATCAATTTGTAACATTACTCATTTTTCACATCTAAAGCCTAAGAGATAGGTTCCGATACGTATAAAAAAATTTATTTTTTTGACTTTTTATTCAATTTTTTATACGCTTAAACATTAAAAAAAATAATTCACAATATCATTAAAAATACTTTTTTATAATAATGAGATGAAATGAGATGGTTAATAGTGTTTCTATAAAGTCAGGGGCAAAGTAGGAAAAAATTTATTGAACAGTGTTATACCCACAGCCGGTGGCTTTGAGTCGCTCGCGGCGGCTACCGACGGCAGGAGAGAGGCTGAGATTGGAAGGGGAGGAGCACCAGACGGAGGTGAAGAGAATGGGCCGGATGGTGTTGGCCACGCCGGCGTGGGGCGACGCACTGGAGAGGACGAAGAAACGGACGGGCGGCAGCTTGGATTCCATCTTGGCGGTTAACGGCGGCATTATAGGGTCTAAGATTTTATGGAGTGGAACGCTGACCGGAGACGAAGAAAATGGCCGGGGTGGTGTCGGTCACGGCAGCGTTGGGAGGTGCACTGCTGTAGATCAAGAAACGGACAGGGGAGGGGGAGGAGGGGCTCGCGCGTGGGAGAAACCAGGGGCAAAACGGGAAAAACACCAGGAGTAAAACCGAAATATAGAAATAAAATCAGGGGTAAAATGAGAATAAAAAATGTTAGACGAATTACTGTTGATAACCGATTCGCGTTTTATATATAAGTAGATATATATATATATATATATATATGAACATGATATCAACATTGTCTGACTGGTGTGATAAAGTCTACATCATGCATGATTAATGAAGCGTATCATTTCTCCTGTTATATATATATATAGTACTTTTAATTACAGTTATATACGTGTAACCTTTAAAATATTGTATAAGTCTTGTATATTTTTTTAAAAAGAAAATGGCCGAATTTACTATTTTAAAAAAAATAATTTGTTCATATAAATATCAGATTTATCTATTTTTTTTAAATGAAGTGTGCGGGATTTATACATCTAGCTAAGATTGTGAATTATATAATTTTTCTTATTAAAGTATTCTTGCTAATTCGGTCTTTTTGCATGTATGGTCAGGGTTAGCTAGGTTTCTCGCTCCAATAATTAGGCTCTAACCCAATTATTATGAACCCACTTTATTTAGTCTAAATGCAAGCTGCGCGCCTTATATATTATATCTTACTTTCTACGGAGATTATCCAATGATTGGTGACCTCTTTCCACACGAAAACGTCGTATGCTATGGTTAGGCGCAATATCTATGTCATCTACTCTTTCTAATGCAAATGTCGATCGTATCATGTTATGACAAGTTGTGGTTAATCAATTATGAGAAAACTGTAATTATTTTTATCCTTGTTCATTTTTTCCAAATGTTTAATTACCAATTTGAACTTGGAATTGAAACGAAATTCAAAGTTTGATTAATATACTAATTTTAGATTTACAAGTGAACCATCTTTTTGTTTTAAAAAAGTCACCATATAATATGTTCTCTAATTTCTCTCTGATCTTTTATCTCTTTAATTCTTAGTAAAACATTATTCAATAGCATAGCTGAGGTAGCTTGTCGACTATAAGATGTTCTCCGGCGGCTCCTTTTGGGACCGCCGGGTATAAACAAAGTATGAACAAAGTTAGTAAAATGAGATTACTGATTAGCTTCCACCTATCTATTAATTTATGGTATAAACGTACAAGATCATACAAACAATGCAATTATTTATAATGATAAAATCAAGAACATAGTCATGATTTGTCAAGATCATATTGTAAATATTAGTGTTTAATAATGAAAAGATAAAGATGATTACTTGTTTGAGATGACATGAATTCACCTAACCATGCAAGGACGAAACATGTAAAAGGACTGTGGCTAGGGAGGGCTGAGAAAAAAAAGGAAAAGAGGTGAAAAGTTAAAAGAAAAAAAAAAATTATCACCAAAATATGAAAAAGAAGTTATAAAGTGGGCTTGAGCTTCACTAGGGGTGATCATTGGTCGGTCCGGACCGAGAAAACCGGACCGGTCCGGCCATTTTGGACCGACCAAATTCGGTCCGGTCTACGGTCCGGCGGTTTTTCGGACCGGACCGGACCGAATATAAATTATTTATATATATATTTTTATATATATAATTAATTATATATATAATTATACTATATTATAATTAAGTATAGACTATTAATACTATTATATATTTATATAGTTATACTAATGGTTATATTAGTTATTATATTAGTTTAGTTATACTATATTATAGTGATTTATTATAAGTTAATAAATTTATAACTATATTATATATTAGTATAAGTTATAATGATTTAGTATAGTTATAAACTTATAAGTAATAAGTATAGACTATAGACTATAGTACTTATACAATTATACTTATACTAAATTACTAATATATAGCTATACTATATTACTAATAGTCTAATACTTTAAAATTTATACTAATACTATTATATAGTTATATTAGTTGTTATATTAGTTTAGTTATACTAATAAATTAAT
>QEOT01124312.1:60491-115363 GCA_003123785.1 Pterocarya stenoptera | reverse complement strand
CTATCTATGTACTCGAAAAAGATGTTTCAAAAAAATAATATTGTTCACATATTAATATGATAAATTAGAGTTTTTATTATGATAAATTAGATCCTAACGTGACATGAAAACTGGATGGGGGATGGCTCATTGGCAAGCAAGAAAATCTATTTTCTTTGGAGGTGAGCCATGACTCTGTTCTGCAGTACTGAACAAACACACCACACTACATTATTTTTCTGAAAAATAATACTCTCATCGTTCTATTCTATCACTATGATTTTTTTATTTTAGTTTTTAGTTTTTCTTTTACTTAGCGATTAAAATGTTTTTTAATAATATTATAATTTTTTTATTTTTTAAAAATTATTAAAAAATACATAAATAAAAAAAATCTTATAACTAATAGTCGCTCCCAGCAGCTATAGAGCCACCCAATTAAAAAACAAGCATAGGATCATATAGATCAATAACGACGTATGTTTACAGTTGAAAGAGGCGCATTGCCACGATTCAAGATCAGCAGCATATGAAGAAACTGCACCCCTGTAAACAAAGGTGAGGGTTGTTCCTATACTTATCGATACATTTCTTATATGTAGGATCGTTAGGTTTCCCACAAGTAATGACTTTTCCTCTATCGGGGGATGTTAATGACGCACGTGTACTTGACTGATCACGGCCAAGCATCCGGTTTATGTAAGGATTCATCAGGAACTTCAACGCCAAGCCCTCCTCGAACAGGCCTTCATCAAGGCGGCCACTGTATTGGAAACTGTTGTTGCTCTTCACAATGATAGCAGCTCCGCAACAATTTGCGTTGAGGAGTATGATAAGCATCGCGAAGAATGCCAGATCAGGATGCATCATCCCCGATCCCACCTTGGTCTTATACGTGACGACCTCCATTTCAGTATTCTTAATTTCTAGTACTGATCACTCCTATTAGTTGATAAGCTCCCTTCACAAATCACTCGCATGCATGCATCATGTCTGTTAAGGGCTGGGTACTGTACTTATAGCGTGTAATGAAGAGTCATGTTAACCAAAAGAACGACGAGGATAGGCCCTGGCCTATAGAGTATAGTGCGCCGCTAGAGCTTAATGTTGGGGCGTTATCGCCTCGCGAATGATGTGGCTTACTTAGTTGATCTCGTGATCATGTGGGTTTTGGACCACGGGCCCTGTAGGTCAACATAGCAAGTTGGGCTTGCTTATGGGCTTAGTATCCAGATGATCCAAATATCCTCTCCAAATTCCTTTTAAAGTAATATCACAATTAATGTTATAAACAGGAGACAAAATATAGTATCAATAGGAAAAATATTACCTGTAATGAGTCTTTAGGAATTTTTTGAAGATTTCATATTAACAATGAATTGATATTTGACATTCCTCAAAATTAATAGTGAATCGGTGATGAATCCTATAAACAAATTAGCAAATTAAAAATAAAAGATAAGAAGCCGGCGAAGGGGAAACGTATGGACAATGGTAGTAGATCAGGAACAGATCAAAAGAGATGGAAAATCATGCTTCGGGACCCATTGGAACATAAGAATATTGAGAGGAACTGTTTCTTTTTTGAATTGAAGTCTCGTTAATCTGATCAGATCGCATCATCGTCGTGTATTTCTTCATGGAAACAAAGCAGAGATCATTTCCATGTGTAATAATTCACAGCCCAAAGAATGTAAATAATACAATTAGAAGCATATATATTAATATAATATATAGCCTTTGGAAAATTGGAAGTGATTTAAATAAGAGTATTCTTGTAGAGTAAAGAAGAGTCGTGTGATGACCAAAAGAACGAGCGTGAGCCACAAGAGTATATATATACATGATATGTTTAATGGAACAATATTATTCATTCTGATCATAATTCAGATTTTCAGGTTTGTGAAATTACACTGCAATATTCTGATCTGCTATTTGTTGATTAAATTTGGAAATTTGTATTGATTCAATCAATTTATAGCAAACCCACCACTTTAACAAACCACTAAAATCAAGGTACGTTAATGTTGCTATTTTATTGATTTATTCGCAAAGAAACAAAGGAAAAAGACTTTCTTTCTAGTTTTAATATATATATATATATATATATATATATATTACCCGTGATCCATGCCAGTACTCCCACTCCATGCACTAGTTGTGCTTTGCTTGACCATTTAGGTCTTCCATTATTGACGTTATCTCAACTTTAATCTTTAATATAAGTGGGTCAGGTACTTTCTTCGGCCCTCTGATCTTTTCTTCGTAATGTCTAGCTTTTTTTTTTTTTTTTGGGAGCAGTGATACGAATAATTTAGTGCAGATATGTTTAACTTCTTTGGACCTGAGAAACGCAGACAATTAAAGAAGTGTGATGCCACGCGCCATAAACGAACAGAACTTGACCCCGTTAAGCTCCATAATTATCTCCACGACCCCATTGGTTTATTAGGAGACGACGTACAGCTATAAGCCTTTAGGGTTTTTGTTGCTTATGATGATCCTAAACATTTTCTTCTCGGCGACCTGAAATATTTGAGCTTAAAATTAACCCATCTCTATTAATTTCATCTTCAAGGTTGGTTTATTGATCCATGGAAATAGCTTACACAGCTCATTCACGAACTTTGTTGTCATGTAGCTTAAATACAATTAATTTAAAGTAATTATTTTGTTTAATAAACGGGTACTCATTAATTTCTTCTTTGTTAGTGCGTAGTTCATCTATTCAGTACCCTTCAGCAGTGATAGTTGTCTATACAGCATGGAACAAATTAATAAATGTTTGCAACTTTATATAATATGTCATATCAACAATATTGTCTGACTGGGGTGATCATCAAGTACTCTACATGAATGAAGCATGGCATTTCTCGTTTTAATTACAGTAATATACGTACTGTACGTAGCCTTTAAAATTGTTATGGAAATTGTAGTAATTTAGTCTCCCAATCATGAATGAAGCATGGCATTCCTCGTTTCAAAATTGTTGTGGCATTTCTCGTATGAAGCATTGTAGTAATACGAACATAACTGGGAGTCTGGCCAGTATTAATATTCCCAATCCTTGAAGGCAGTAATATGGCATACCTTAATTAAAGAAAACAACACCACAAAGGCTAAAATAAAAAAATAAAAAAATAAAAGCGTAGGATCATATAGATCAATGACGTACGTTTACAGCTGAAAGAGGCGCATTGCCACGATTCAAGATCAGCACCGTATGAAGAAACTGCGCCCCTTTGGACAAAGGTGAGGGTCCTTCCTATACTTATCGATACAATTCTTATATTTAGGATCGTCGTTAGGTTGCCCACAGCTAATGACTTTTCCTCCATCGAGGGCTGTTGATGACGGATGTGTTCTTGACTGATCACGGCCAAGCATCCGGCTTATGTAAGGATTCATCAGGAACTCCAACGCCAAGTCCTCCTCAAACAGGCATTCATCATGGCGACCACTGCATTGGAAACTGCTGTTGCTCTTCACAATGACAGCAGCTCCGCAACAATATGTGTTAAGGAGTATGAAAAGCATCGCGAAGAATGCCAGATTAGGATGCATCCTCCCCGATCCCACCTTCGTCTTATACTTGACGACCTCCATTTCAGTATTCCTTAATTTCTAGTACTGATCACTCCTACTAGCTGATAAGCTCCCTTCACAAATCACTCGCATGCGTGCATCCTGACTGTTAAGGGGTACTCTACTTATAGCGTGTAAAGAAGAGTCGTGTTAACCAAAAGAACGACGAGGATAGGCCCCTATAGAGTAGTATAGTGCGCCACTAGATCGAGCTTATTGTTTAATGGGAAATTTTGTATTGACAGTAACTTTATTAAAGTTTTGGGAACCTGACAATATTACACCACTATATTCGATCTTGTCTATCAAAATATATAGACCCTAACTTCGCTGACTTTAAATTAAAGATATGTTGTGGGGCCAACCTCGCACTATATATATATAAGAAACGAATCCCTAATATGTTATATATTATTATTATAATATAGTTCAATATGTAACATCTGGGGGAGACCAAATTATTAATAAGTAATTAAATGTTATATACAATTTTAGATCGTTATAATAATTATAGGTCTTTTTTGGAAAAATGTTAAATTTGTCAATCTTTTTTAAATAGAATGCACAAGACAGCTTATACATCTTATAACTATAAATATCATTTTTCTTGTTAAATTACTCTAGCTAATTCGGTCTTTTTGCATATATATAAGTCAGGGTTAGCTAGGTACGTTTCTTGCTCCAATAATTAAGCTCTATCCCAATTCTTATGAACACACTTTATTTATTCTAAATGCTGCATGCTGCGCGCCATTATATCTTAGTTTCTACGGAGATTATCTAATGCATGATTGGTGACTCTTTCCAAACGAAACGCCGTATGCATGCTATCATGTTTATATGGTGCATCTATGCCACTACTCTTTCCAAATGCAAATGTCGTATATATCATTTTATGATAAGTACTTGCATGTGGTTAATAAATTATGCGACAACTTTAATGATCTACTATATATATAAATATATATATTTTGAAATGAACTTCTCATTGATAATAACAAATCAATTATAGAGTTTGTCAAAAAAGACATTACCTGAGATAAACTCAGGACTAATTTTAACTTTACAAGTGGGCCATCTTTTTGTTTTATAAAAGGTCTACCATATTCTATTATGTTCTCTGAATTTCTCTCTCCTAATTTATATCTTTATTCCTTAGCAAAGCATTATTCAATAGTAAAGCTGAGGTAGCTTGTCGATAAAATGTTCTCCGGTATCTCCTTTTCGAGCCAGCCGAACATAAACAAGTAGGAAAATGCTACTCTTGTCGCTCCATTCTACAGTTCAATTATATCACTATGATTTTTTTTTAATTTTTATTTTTACTTAGTGATTAAGGAATTATTTTTTAATAATATTGTGATTTTTTTGTTTTTTTAAATATATAAAAGTGTTAAAAATACATATATGAAAAGGCAAAAAAAAAAAAAAAAAAAGATCCTATAACGTCTAACAGTAGCTACCAACAGAAACTGGTCGGGAGCGGTGGCTGTAGAGCCATCCAAACAAGTATATATGAACAAAGTTAGTAAAATGAGATAAACTGATTAGCTTCCACCCTATCTATTAATTAATGGTATAAACGTACAAGATCATACAAAAAATGTAATTTTTTATAATGATAAAATCATAATCATAATCATGATTTGTCAAGATCATCTTGTAAATATTAGTGTTTAATAATGAAAAGATCAACATGATTACTTGTTTGAGATGACATGAATTCACCTAATCATTCAAGGACGAATCATGTAAAGGCCTGTGGCTAGGGAGGGCTAAGAAAAAAGAAAAAAGGAAATAGGAAAATTAGTTAAAGTGGGCTTGAGCTTCAATCTTTCACGTGATTCATGCCAGTCGCATGTAGTATTTTTCTGTACTTTATATTTTTCATTTTATTAAAAGAAGAAAAAAAAAAAAAAAAAACAGAAATACTACTCTTTATTTTAAGTTTTATCATCTACAATCGTTATTATTATGTGATATATTTTAAGTAACTATTATTTAAATAATTAATATATATATGATTACTTAAAGAATTAAGAAATAAAAACTGATAACATTTACGGTGATAAGTACTCCATTATTGATGTTGGAATCTTCGTTTAATTGAGCTAACTAAAAGATAAAATAAATGGACTTTTTATCTTTCCAAGTAGGTCAGGTTTACTTTCCTAAGAAGAATCTTTTACTTTGTAAAGTGCATATATATTTCACTTTAGGTAATGATAGACTTACAATTCTTTTACCACCATTTTGGGGGGCCATGACCCCGGTCTCCAAACTATATATAGATCTGCCACTTGTAATTTAAACCATGTGCCGTTCCGATGCAAATGTCGAGCTTTTGTATCCATGGAAGGGGATCCTTTTCCGTGTTGTAAATGTGGTTTTGGAGTGTTCCGTTGGACATGTAGTCATAGACAATGATCATCTCGCCCCCGTTGTTGCAGTACCGGCCACTAAGAGAGAAAAGGTCAACATGGCGACCAAGATGACATGGTCACCATATTATTTTTCTCTTCATATTCTTTACTACTCTAAAACCAAGGTTTTCAAATTATTATTTGGTTGACTTCTACGCAAATCAACCTAGCAAAAAGATCAGATATATAATTGGAAGGCAAACTTAATCTGACACTGTGAAAGGAGTTATTCCCTGGATTGGATCCAGGTCCGAGCCCGAGCCTAGACCAGTCATGGGAGACGTTAGTCCCAGGGTCGGACCTAGGCCCAGGTCCATTAGTGATTTAAATCAACTTTAATCATTATATAAAGTGGATTGGGTTTCTTCCCTCCCCATCTAATTTATTCGTCATCTTTACTTTTTTAAAGCTGCGATGACTTATATGAGTTTGAGAGATAGATAAATCAATTATATCATAAGAGTTTTGCTACTCGTCAACCCATACATCACATTTTTATTTATTTATTTATAATTTTATTCATGTTAAACTAATTGAGTTCTTCTACTCATCATCTCTATATCACATATTTGTTAAATAAAAAAATAAAAAAATAAAATAATCATGTATAGTATGTAGTGTATGGATGATGAATATAATTTTTCATATCAAAATCCATAAAAATAATAAAGATACAATTTCTATTTATGACTGTTTTAAATTGAGGACACATTTATAAAATAAAATTGTAAGGTATCGTTAATATTTTATAATCGTTATAAAGATATATTTTTTATATAAAGATTTAAAGATATAATATATAAATTGAGGACCCAATAATAAAGATATAATCGTTATAAAATAAAGATACCTTATAATTTTATTTTACAAAAAATACTTTACCTATTCCATTCTTTGTGAAAAGTGGGTTGCCAGGAAGCAGGCCGTATTGGAGGGCTTGTAGAGGCACTTCTTGATCGGACTTGTCGCTGATAGGACGGTTCGATTCATACTCATCGAGGAATAAGTCCTTGTTGAGGACCGCCAACGAAAGTCCCTCAAACTAAATCAATATCAACAACATGTCGTGACCGGTTAGGCTTGGTTGAGAAAATAAAGTAAGTTTTGGGATTTCATTAATTAGTACACCTCCAGTACTGGTAAGGTCGGGACCGTGGTCGTCTGTCTCCGGTTTGCCGGCCGATAAGATCTCTAAGATTGACCAGCCAGTTGGGTTGGTTTGGATTTAAAATAGAATTAGTAAAAAAAAAAAAAACTATAAAATATATGGTAATGTTCGGTTTACAAACATTTTCAAAAAATTTCAATTATTTCTAAATTAAAACAAACATCTTTATGTTTGGTTACCAAACTAAACTCAACTCATCTCACTCATCATTACAACTTTTTCAAATCCTAATACAAAATATAATAAATAATTCAACTTTTTCAAATCTCAAAACAATAAGAATATTAAAAAATAATATTCTAACAATATTTTATCATCTAAACTCAATTCAACTCAACTCAATTTAACATCCAAACGTTGCTTCGTTTGGATCCCCAACTCATCTCAACTCATATTACACCTTTTTCAAATTCTAATACAAAATATAATAAACAATTTAACTTTTTCAAATCCCAAAACAACTTTAATATTAAAAAATAATATTCTAACAATATTTTATTATCTCAACTCAACTCACTTCAATATCCAAACTAAATCTCAAATTTCTTATTTTAACTTTTGTACTTTCCATCCAACCATTATCCAACCATTATCTATACACAAAAATCAATACAAATTTTTAAAACTATAAAACAATAATACTCTTAAAAATTATATTAAAATAATTTTTAGTTTTAACTTTTAAATATTCACTTTCACAATAACACTTATTTTAAAGAAAGTTTTTATTCTTAAGCTAGTGTGTAGACAACAACAAATATAATGACTACACGGCATAATTTGATTTAAAAAATAAAATTTAAAATTTAAATTTTATAAATCAAATCTTATCAGTTAAATGAAGTGAATGGTGGGCTTTGGCTTCTAGGTTATTTGGGATTTGGACAATGCTTGAGGGGGAAGATGGAATTGTGGCTAATTTCTACAGTCTACATTCCTTGATGGGTTTGATTTGTGTCTCCTTATTTGGAGCTTAGGTTTGTTCTTCCATTCCCTTAGCTGTACTATTTTCATTCTTTCCTTAAGTGTTTCAGAATGATATTTGTTGTTTTCCCATCTCATGTTTGTTACATCTAAATAAGATGATGCCTATTTAAAATCTTTTAGAATTCTAGATCTAGGTATAAAGGAAGATGCAAAAGATATTCTGGTGACAGCTAAGAGATAGCAAAAGCAGAAATTATGAGCCTTGATTTATGCCAGACATGATTCTAGGACCGATTGTGATCTTGTAATTAAATACTTTGTTTTTGAAATATTGTAACGTTCTTTTACTTTAATGCTTTGTAATGTAGGATTGTAAATTCCTAATATAGCTGAGTCAAGTCTGTATAAAATCTTACTATCAATAGAAATGACTATGTGTCAAATTTCCAAAAACCTTGCAGTGCAAATTCCTTACATGGTATCCAGAGAGCCAGCACTCTAATGTGAATTTCTTTTCTTCCAATGGCTGCTATTGTTGGTTCATCCACAGATAATCCCATCATCACTGTCAATGCCGCCACCACCATAAATGAAAAACTAACCCCTGCAACCTTCCCTCAATGGAAAGCCCAATTTGAAGCACTGCTCATAGGCTATGATTTAATCGACTTTGTCACCGGCCAGTGTCAATGTCCAGCTATTGATGCAACCCAGTCCGCCTCTTCCAAAGCAGCGAATTCCCACTGGATTCGTCAAGATAAATTACTTCTTCATGCCATTCTTGCCTCCAACTCCACAACAATCACTCCACTCCTTGCATCTTGCAAAACTTCTCATGAGGCCTGGACTGCTCTTACCCGTCTCTATGCGGGAAAATCTCGAACACGTGCAATGCAACTTAAGGAAGATTTAACCTGAAGTACCCGTGGCACTCGTTCTGTTACTGAATTTCTTCAAACTGTGAAGATAATTGCTGATGAATTAGCAATCATTGATCATCCTATTTCGGATGACGACTTGATGCTCTACATCTTGAATGTCCTTGGTCCCAAGTTCTGGGATATTGCAGCCCCAATCCGTGCTCGCGAAACTTCCTTGAAGTTTGAAGAAATACATGACCTTTTAGTTGGTCATGAGAGCTATATCCATCGAATGGAGACTCAATCGGCCTCCACTTTGGTTGCTACTGCAAACTACAATCACTGGACGGGAAGCTCCTCCAACAACGATGGCTCTGCAAATCAGCGACGGTCATCTTCAAGCAAAGGGCCAACGTAAATTCAAGCCCAAATGCCAATTGTGTGAATAGTTGGGCCACACGGCCAAAAGCTGCCTAAAGTTTCACTCCAATGAAATCACAGCTAATTGTGCAACTTCCTCGTACGGGAAAAATAACAAATGGCTCGTTGATTCCTCTGCATCGCACAACATGACCACAAATATTTCTAATCTCTCAATACACTTTGAGTATGATGGTACTAATGAGGTGGTGATTGGTGATGGCTCAGGTTTGCCTGTCTCTCATGTTGGCTCATTATCTTTCATTTCCCCTAATCGTGTCTTTCATTTACGTGATACCCTATGCGTTCCTACCATTCAAAAAAATCTTGTTTCGGTTCATAATTTCACGAAACATAATAATGTCTACTTGGAATTTCATCCACTTTATTTCTTGGTGAAGGATCGGATCAAGGGGGCGACACTACTCAAAGGTGAATGTGAGGATGGCGTGTACCCTTTACCGAAGTCGTTGGAAATGGCTTCCAAAAAGGTTGTTGCTTATGTTCATGAGCGTACATCAACTGATGGTTGGCACAAAAGACTTGGTCATCCCTCTTCAAAAATTGTCAATCATCTTATCCGTGCTTTTTCATTACCTACCAAAAATGGTACTTCTTCGCTTTGTAATTCATGTTCTCAAAATAAAGCTCACCGTCAACCTTTTCATTCCTATGGTTTAAAAAGTTCGACTCCACTTGAATTAATTTATTCGGATGTTTGGGGTCCGTCTTCGGATATTGGTGTGGATGGTTCAAAATATTATGTTATTTTCATTGACCATTTCACTAAGTATATTTGGCTCTATCCTATGACAAATAAATTTAGTGTTCAAATCATTTTTCCTCAATTTCGACATCTTGTGGAAAATAAATTTAACACTAAAATTAAGAGCTTATACTCCGACAACGGTGGAGAATATATTGGGCTAACGACTTATCTCTCCGTTCATGGCATTGGTCATTATACAACTGCACCTCACACTCCGCAACAAAATGGCATGTCTGAAAGACGACATCGTCATTTTGTTGAAACTGGGCTCACTCTTCTCACTGATGCCCATATGCCTCGCTCGTATTGGCCCTACGCATTTCAAGCCGCTGCCTACCTAATAAATCGGATGCCCAGTTCATTGTTGCAACGTAAGACTCCCTTTGAGAACCTGTTCCAGCAAAGTCCAAACTACCTCAAGCTTAAACAATTCGGATGTTTATGTTATCCTTTAACAAGGCCCTACAATAAAAATAAGCTTGAGCCCAAATCAATTCCATGCGTTTTCGTGGGCTACTCTCTATCACAGAATGCATATCTTTGCCTTGAGCCAAAAACGCACCGTATGTGCAAATCACGGCATGTCTTATTCGATGAAACAACTTTCCCCTTTCAGAAATCTACCCACCCAAATCCTCAAAGCTCTGATTCGCATACCTCGGCTGTGATGATCTCCTTGCTGACAATCCCTCCTCCACTCCCTCCTAGCTCTTTGGAAATGGGTATTGCCGCTCCTCCACCTTCTGGGTTAGTGTCTTCTCCTGCGCCGAATGCTTCTCAGGTATGTTCCTCTTCACCTCTTGTTTCAGTTCCGTAAGACATGCCACCATCACACACCTCTGAAATTCAAGCACCTGTTCATGCAGAAAATGAGTCATCTTCATCTGAGTTACGCACTCACAATATGGTCACTCGGTTTATGAATAATATTTACAGACCAAAAAAATCCTTTCTTGTCACCAAACATCAAATACCTCCCTCCTTGGAACCAACACGTGTAAATGATGCACTTTCTGACCCCAAATGGCATAATGCCATGTCCTCAGAGTTAACAGCTCTTATGCGCCATGACACTTGGCAACTGGTTCCACCACCATAAGGCTGTAACATCGTAGGATGCAAATGGGTGTTTCGGGTTAAGAGGAATGCTGATGGGTCTATAAATCGGTTCAAAGCAATATTAGTGGCTAAAGGCTTTCATTAAAGGCCTGGTTTGGACTAAAAAGAAACATTTAGCTCTGTGGTTAAACCTGTTACAATTAGAACAGTTCTAACACTGGCTGTGATGCAGGGATGGTCACTAAGATAGCTAGATGTAAACAATGCGTTTCTTCATGGCTGTCTGACTGAGAAAGTATACATGAAGCAGCCACCAGGTTTTCGAAATGAAGAGTACCCAGATCATATGTGTTGTCTTCGAAAGGCCATTTATGGGCTTAAACAAGCACCATGTGCTTGGTACTCAGCTCTCAAACAAGCTCTTATAGAATTCGATTTTGTGAATGCCAAGTCTGACTCTCCTTATTCGTATACCATCATGACTCAATTCTTGCATATTGTTTGGTATATGTTGATGACTTGATTATTACAGGGAATAAATCTGAATTTGTGGCAAGCATCATTGATCAGCTTGGCCAAAAATTCTCTTTTAAAGATTTGGGGTTACTGAATTTCTTTATAGGTGTTGAGGTCATCCCTACCAAAGAAGGATTGTTCTTATCTCAGCACAAATATATCCGTGAAATCCTTGCAAAAACGAGTATGGATGGTGCCAAAGATGTGACCACACCATTGTCAACTTCAGTTTCCTTAAAGCTTGATGATGGGTCCTCCTCATTTGATGCCACGGAATATCGTAGAGTTATTGGTGCTTTGCAATATCTATCTCTAACTCGGCCCGATATTAGTTTTGCAGTCAGTAAACTCTCTCAATTCATGCATCGTCCAACAACAAATCACTGGACAACAACTAAGAGACTACTGAGATATTTGAAGAACACTCTTTTTCATGGCATCACCATCAGAAAATCATCAACACCAGAACTCACATGCTTCTCGGATGCGGACTGGGCAGGCAACTTGGATAACAGAAGCTCTACATCTGCATATCTGGTTTTACTTGGCTCAACACCCATATCTTGGAGCTCAAAAAAACAACGAGCCATTGCACGGTCGTCCACCGAAGCTGAATATAGAGCACTAGCCACAGCAGCAGCCGAATCCATGTGGATACTTTCTCTATTTTAGGAGCTCCAATTTACACTCTCAAAACCTTCTTTACTGTTGTGTGATAACTTGGGTGCAACCCACTTAAGCTTTAATCCGGTGCAACACTCCAGAATGAAATACATTCAGATTGATCTACACTTTGTCAGAGACTTGGTTCAAAAAAATGCCATTCAAGTTCGTCATGTGCACACTAATGATCAACTTGCAGATTTACTAACCAAGCCTCTTTCACGTCAACGAACTGATCTTCTAAGAAACAAGATCGGTCTCACCGATGGTAGCCCGTTCTTATGGGGGCGTATAAAGGAAAATGCAAAAGATATTCTGGTGACAGCTAAGAGATAGCAAAAGTAGAAATTATGAGCCTTGATTTATGCCAAACATGATTCTAGGACCGATTGTGATTTTGTAATTAAATACTCTGTTTTTGAAATATTGTAACGTTCTTTTACTTTAATGAGTTGTAATGTAGGATTGTAAATTCCTAATATAGCTGAGTCAAGTCTGTATAAAATCTTACTATCAATAGAAATGACTGTGTCAAATTTCCAAAAGCCTTGCAGTGCAAATTCCTTACACTAGGTTTGGGAGAAAGATGCAGCAATAAATGGTGAGTAATTAGTTTTCCCTTTCTTAATCTTATCACGGGAAGCCTCACTGTTCACTATTTCTGCCAAAGGCATAAAGCCTTCTAGTATTTTTTTTTAAGATGCTTACGAATTTGATCACTGATAATTTGTCCATACTTTCATTTCTAGAGTTTTGTAACATTTTTCTTTACTAGTATGAAGACAACTCTGTCAGTGTCAGTTACATGGTCAAAGGAATGATGCTTTTGGATGTTTTAATAATTAAGGAGGCCTATAGGCAAGGTAATGGGGCAATTCATGTGGAGGGTGTAGAGTTGTGGGAAGCAAGTGTTCTTTAGTTGAGTTGGAAGTTTGCCACACCTGATTAATGTCTCTAGCATGTGAATAGAGGGGCAATGGCCTCGATTTTCTAGCAGTGTTTCTTGAAGAATGAAGTGCATAAACTTTGTACTTTGTGATTGGTTTAAAGTTTTTTTAACAGTTGTCTTCAATTGCTGCCTTTTAATTGGTTAAAGCTGTTGCAGATCAAGAACAGATGTTGAAAGGATTCTATATGCTTGGACTTTACTCAGGAGACTTGGCGTTTAATTTTCGGTGGTGTTTAATTCAAATCTAGCTAACCTTTTCCCTCCATGAACTTAGGAGACTTGGTGTTCTATATGCTGCAGCTTGGTTTTTTCTACATGGATTTTGATATAATTTCCAAAAGCCTTGAAGAGGGTGGAGAACCAGGAAAGAAAGAACTACCTGAAGGTGTATTAAGGTAGAGTTTCCCTGTTTTTTCTACACTGTTCTTACAATCATCATATAAGTTCCATAATCTAGCTAATATGTTACATAATCTTTTACACAATAATAAATAATTGAATATGCTAGAAATATAAGTTCTACAGTTTTTTCTGCATGGTTTGATTTTTCGTGACACCCATTCTCCTTGATGGTTTTTGAAATATAAGAAAGAACTACATGATGATTGATGGGGTTGCCAGGTTTGAGACTTTCATGATGTGCCTGCATGAATGTTTCTTTTATTTTGAGTCTTCCAAACTCATGATGTGCCAGATATCTCAAACTCAGATTTTCAGTCTTCCATCCCTTCTCAAAAACATTTATTTTGATCCTATCAACGCTGCTAGGCCAGAGTCCACATATTTTATTCTATCCAAGGATCTCGTTGGCACTCCCTCTTGGACTTCATCATTCTCCCTTAGTTCTCATACTTACAGCATAATATAATTTGTGTTGCCACCATAGTTTCCTTGGCTTAATTCTCATGCTTACAGTGTGGCTGTTATATGGAAAAATCTATTCATCATCCCAACTTTCATCATCCTCCCATCATCCCATGATGTGGCATTAGATGATAGGTTCACAAGTGAAATATAATAAATAATCTCCAATCATCTAATGCCACATTATGGGATGATGGGAGGATGATAGAAGTTTGGATGATGAGTAGCATTACTCCTGTTATATTGCCTTCTAATATTGATAATATGCTTGCAGTTCTTTCCAGAAAATGCTAAAGCTAATTGCATGGATTGGTTTCAGGTAATAATAAAGCTTGTGCTAAAGTAGATTTATATTGTTGGTGACATATACATATACATAGAGACATATTCTTAGTGACATATACATAGAGAGGGATCAGAGATGAGACATGATAATAAAGCTTGTGCTCAAGTTGATTTAGAAGTAATCTATTTGGAAGGTGATGGAATACTAGAAAGTATTTATTTTAGATTAATAATATTTATTACTTTATTTAGTGTGTTCTGCACAACTAAAAAAATATTTCATGCTTTATTTGCTGAGGCATGTTGTTGATTTTATTGTTGATTAGATGCACAAATACCTGCTTAAATTCTAGGAAAGCGGCTTAGAGTTTGTTCCTTATATTGTTATATTCACCTTCCTATAGATGCCTCTTATAGTCTGAGGGTTTTAGTCTCCTACATTTGGTTAACGTAGTTTTTACTTGTTTATAGATGAATCCTCCAACTTCAGAGGCACCAAAAAGAATGCATGTGCTTGGAGCAGATCTTGGGAGGCAGTTTTCATATTAGTCTCATAGGGAGCCTGTAATATGAACAAGTACTATTATATTTTTCAAATATCCTGTTTACTGTATTATATACATATCCTGTTTACTGGGAGGCAGTTGTTGATTATATACATATACAAGTATTATATTTTTCAAATATCCTGTTTAATGTATATTTTTTTTTAAATTTCTTGATTATAAAATCAAGATAATCATGATTTGTCAAGATCATCTTGTAAATATTAGCGTTTAGTAATGAAAAGATCAAGATGATTACTTGTTTGAAATGACGTGAATTCACCTAAAGGGCGAATCATATAAAGGCCTGTGGCTGTGGCTAGGGAGGGCTAAGAAAAAAGGAAAAAAGAAAAGAGGTAAAGTTTAAAAAAAAAAAAAAATCTCCAAAATGTGAAAAAATAGTTTTAAAGTGGGCTTGAGCTTCAATCTTCACGTGATTCACGTCAGTCGCATTGTCTAGTATTTTTCGGTACTTCATATTTTTTATTTTATATATAAAAAAAAAACAGAAATACTACTCTTTATTTTAAATTTTATCATCTACAATCATGATTATTATGTGATATATTTTAAGTAACTATTATTAAAATAATTAATATATAAATTTACTTAATTTTTTTTAAATCAATAAGAATTATTTGAATTGAGAAATACTTTCAATCCATCTCATCTCATCATTACAATTTTTTTAAATTTTTACATAAAATATAATAAATAATTTAACTTTTTCAAATTTTAAAACAATAATAATATTAAAAAATAATATTTTATTTAATTTTCATTTAAAATCATATCATATCATCTTATCTTTTTTTCATTATCTAATCAGCTCATAAATAAAAGCTGATAACATTTACGGTGATAAGTACTTCATTGTTGACGTTGGAATCTTCGTTTAATTGAGCTAATTAAAAGATAAAATAAATGGACTTTTTATCTTTCCAAGTGGGTCAGGTTTACTTTCTTAAGAAGAATTTTTACTTTGTAAAGTGCATATTATCGAGGAGCTGTGTCACTAATCCACCTTAATTAACTCGGTTTATTTGGAGATAAGTGCATGCAGCTAGCTGTAGGTAATTTTATTGATTAATGATCCATCGAAATAGCTTCAATTTATTCACGAAATTTGTTATTTTGTTGATTAGATACAATTAATTGAGATAATGTTTTTGTTTAACAAACCCAATATATATATATATATATTTGGATCTTTATATATCAAGAGCATATATTATTAATATAGTAGCTATCTATGTACTCGAAAAAGATGTTTCAAAAAAATAATATTTTTCACATATTAATATGATAAATTAGAGTTTTTATTATGATAAATTAGATCCTGACGTGACATGAAAACTGGATGGGGGATGGCTCATTGGCAAGCAAATTAAGGTTTTAGTGGAACCGAGAAGCTCTATTTTGTTTGGGAGGTGAGCCATGGCTGTGTTCTGCACTGAACAAACACACCACACTATATTATTTTTCTTAAAGCTGGCTTGGAGCATTGGCTGTGGGCCTCCTCATAAAACGGTGCCTTCGGCATAAAAAGTGTTTGGGCTTTCCTGCGATTTCCTTCAACTCGGTTCCCTTAAGAAATCTTTGTCTTCACTTGGAAGCTTGGGAATAATGGAGTTCCGAACTTCCGGTTGATGATAGAGTTCAACAATGTGGTTGGTATTCCCTTTGGTCTCTAAAAACGAGCACTTGGAAACTATGTCACATGTCTTCTTTGACAGACACTTAGCAAGACGGGTGTGTGGTAGCATTTTTCTCCTATTTTTGGCATGGATCGGCATTCACTCATATTCTTGTAAAGAGAAAGTATGCATGCAACTTGGTGGACTATATATATATATATATATATATTTAGAGGCGTAGACCAGGTATATATCTTTTACTGCCCAGATCATTGTTCGATCATTAATCCAATGGGAACTATGGTACTTGCACTACAAGAAATCAGGCATTTTTCAACGATTTTTAGATCGTTGCAAAAAAAATCGCCGCAAATAGGCCTTATATGCGGCGATTTTCAATTCGCCGCTCAATTCCAACGTAATTCATAAGAAATCCTGAAGGCGAATGCGCTGTTTATTTATTGCAGCGATTTTTTTACCTATTGCAGTGAATTTTTTTCGTCGCAAAAATATTTTGTTACTGTAGAGGTATTTTTCCCGTCGAAATTGAAAATTGCTGCAAAAAAGGGTTTTTTGCAGTGAAAATATTCACCTTAAAATTCATATTACTTTTACGAAATTTATGAGACTATTACCGGTGAAATTTAATTGCCGCAAAGGAGAATTGGCAACCATTTTCGTAATCGCCGTAATGGGAGCATCGTTTGCTGCGAAATTTTGTTTTGTTGCGACGAGTTATTATCGTTGGGAAAAACTGCCAAAATTTAATTGACCCGCTTTTTGCCATTCTTCATTTCCCTCCAGCACTCGCCCCTCTCTCCCCAATCCATCTTCGTCTCTCACAGTGCAGAAAAGACCCACAGTTATTTCTCTCCATCTCTCTCTCTCTCTCTCTCTCTCTCTCTCTCCACTGTGGATTTCTTGTGGGTTTGCTGCTGTGCATTTGTGTCCGTTGTTGGAGTTCTGAGTTGCCGATCAGTCGTAAGGCCCTTCTCCTTCACTGCTTCTCACGAACACACCGACATTCACTTCAAGTTAATTTCCACTCCTATGAAATTTCTGTGAAATGAATTTTAACTGTGCAGTCCGTGGGTTTTGGAGATTTTTTCTCGTTTTGTGCATTTCTTTTTTTGTGGCTTGTCGTGGGTATGGTCTCTTGGCTAGATCTTTTGTTGCTTTTTTTTTTTTTTTCCTTCGGGTTATTGTTTGTTTGCTTTTGGATCTGAGACCTCAGTCTCATGCTCTGTTTTTTCTGTTTGTTTTTTCCTATCGTGTGTTCTTGATTCTTTGGGATCAATTATGCCTGTCATTTGCGGTTGGCTGGATCTTCTCTTTTTTTGTTTTGTTTTGTTTTTTTTTGCTTTTGTTGGTTAAATTTTGTTTGGTTTTGGATCTGAAATGAGATCCTCATGATGTGTTTGCAATCCTTATTGTGTTAGAAGAAAAAGTTCCTCACGGGTCCTCTGTTCCTTGCCTCTTGTTAAGTATTCTTGGCTCCTTGTTGCAAGTTTCTGGTTGTGATCAGCCGTGGGTATGATATCTCGGCTTCATCTTGTCTTGTTTTTTTTTTCATTTTGTTCGTTATATTTTGTTTATTTTGCATCTGAATCATTAGTCTCATGTTCTGTTTTCTATATTGGTTGTGAGGTCTAGAAGAAAACGTTCCTCTCAGGGTCTCTATTCCTAGGCTCCCGTCGTGTATTCTTGGCTTCTTGTTTGCAAGTTTCTAGTTGTGATCTGCCATCAATCTATCTCGAGTGTCTGTTTCGCGGCTCCTTGCATCTGTGTTTGGGTATTCACGATCGTTTATGCTTGTCATCTGTTGTGGGTATAATCTCTTGGTTGGATTTTCTCTAGGTTGTTTGATCTGGTTTTGTTGGTTATTTTTTGTTTGGTTTTGGATCTGAAAAGTCAATCATGTCATGGCTTGTTTTCTACATGGTTTCTTTTACTTGCTGGTTGATTCATTTTCTTGCTTGTTATTCTCTTATACTAGTGGTGAGTAATGATTGGCACTTTATATTGTAACTAAAACGATGTCCACCAGTCTTCTTTCCTTTTAACTTATATCCATTGAGTGCACTTTTTTGTCCAAATAAGCGTGTATGGTTAGATGCATGAGCTCCATGGTGGTTGGCAAGACTCAACTTGACCATTAAGAATGTGGAGTCATGCTTGCAGCTAGCAATATGCATCCATGCATTGTGAAATATTAATTTGCATTGCTTCCTGATCACCATCATGTGAACCTACATTGGTTTGGAATATGAATATTGATATATACCAAGTGTTTTAAACTTGAGTTGACCTGAATGTGTTTAATTTCACGAGCATCCACCTAGCTAGCTACTACTTTTTCTTCATTACAGCTGCTGTTGGAATCTCTAATATTACTATTACTATACATCGTCTGCTTCAATTTTGAGTGTCTGAATTCATTGCTTGGATGGCATATATATACAAGTATCCAATCTGGAAGTTATTAATTAATCTACAGCTATATATATACCTCAACATGCTTGGCTGGTTATATATATATATAACCAATATATAGCTCAGTAGCAGCTAGCCCTAGCAGATAAATAGCTAGGTGGAAGATACTGTTAAATCATTTTAGGATGTTATAATATAATTGTTGTGAAAATTACTGAAAATGTTAGATGTTTGAGTTATTAGTGCTGAAAGAATATGTCAAACTGATGGACAATAACCTGTTTATCTAACCTCTAGACACATGTTTCTAAGATCCTAGTATCTAATGTTTCTCATATCCAATTTTGCATCACTAATTGAAATCTAATACGTGATGGCAAATAAATAAACATGTTGCAGCAAACAAATTAGTGTCAACTTATATTTTTAGGATCTATCATTGTTTTGTGCTTAATGTAAATTAGAGTCTGCTCAATCCTTAATTTTCATCATTTTTTCAATTACTTTATCTTTTGAGAGTTTAACGGACAATGTGCTTTTGATGCTATGATTATTGGCTAGGTTTTTCCTTGGACAGACATGACATGGGAGAAAAGTTTATCCAAGTGATCAAGGGAAAAACTTGGTAAAATATCTATTACCTTGCCCCATACAAAATGATTTATTTCCTTGGACAGACATGATATGCTTTTTCTAGACTATTTTAGTTTTAATTTGGGTCTAAATTCTGATGTTTCTAATGCTATAATCTGAACATGTGGAAGAACCAAAAGTTGTCTTTCCCTAGGATCTTCATAATCTGTTTCAGTTTAGCATCAATGGGAAACAGATTATGTGTTGAAGATATTGAATAGAGTTACTTATAAAAACAAGATATTGCCTAGAATTACTATGCATTTTGATTTGGTGTTCACCCCTAGTATATTTGTTGAGACTATATTAGTTTATCAAGTTTCTTAGTTTGTCAATTTGTTTCTTGCAGTTACGCCTTTATGTATGTTGAAATAAAAAATGAAGGGGAAGATGCTTTCAAGTCAGAAATATTTGGTGATATCATAATTTTAGAACGCAGAATTTCTGATTCTACCAGCTCCACTAATGTAAGTATTTTTCCTATTACGTGTACATACTTCAATTCTTGAAGTTTTTGAATACATCTAAGTTAAATGATAGCTGAATTGTTGGTTCAGTTTAGTTTAAAACTCCATCATTTTTCCCTCTCTTAGCTCAGGTTTAGCACCTAAAAAGATAGCAGCAAACACACTTCCAAGTTCTGAAATTTTCTGCAACAAATTCTGTCATGGTGTCTTCCAACCTCATCTGTCCTCATATTTTTCCCCTAATACTTGTTTAGCTGGGTGTGTAACCAAGTGGAGGGAAGGTAGAAACATACATAATTTGTACAATCTACTGCTTGAAGAGGTGAGATGATTTTTTGCCTTGTTTTGTTCCATGCTATACAGTTTAAGCAAAAAGGTTCTGCTATAGTTTTAACTATACTTCTTTCTCTATTTGAATAACTTTTCAATTATGTATAGGCATCCATTTTTATGTGTTAAACTAGTAGAAATCAGTATGTATTTTTTTACCTTCTACTCAAGCTAATAAGTAAGTAAACAACTAAGGATTTCTTTAGAATTTTCTGGTTTATCAAGAACTATCTCTTGCTGTAATTGCTGTAATTTTCGAGTTTATATTCCTTGAATATCATGATGGTCAATCACATGCTTGAATATGAGACCTAGATGGAGCTTATTGGTGAAATGATATTAGTTCATACAACCCCAAGTTGTTGGATGAATGTATTTATCGATGTTTTATATTTCCAAGGTTATGGCATTTCTTTATGCAATAGACTTCTTTTCTAAGCTGGGTACTTGATGTAAGCTATGCAGTTCATAGATTCCTGTATGAAGCACATTCACTGAATAAGCATCTTTGGTTTATCTAGGAATAAGAACCTTCACTTGATGTGATGATTGTGAGCATCCTTTCATTTTTATAGTTTTTAATTCTCCCTTTCACTCGCTTTCTTGTTTGGGTGTTTTTTTGATACAAATTTAATAGTTTGCATATGTATTGAGTGGAGCTAGATAATATGAAAAAAGAAAAGGCCATAGATCGAATTTATAGGTAATGTGTATTATATTTTTTATTTACTCTGTTTTGTGCTTTTTTTTTTTAAATTTTCTGAAACATCATTTCTAGCGAGTTAAGTTCGCCGGTAATAATTTTTTTAATCATATAAACTTATTTGCGGCAACTAAATATCGTCGCAAATAAGATTTTGCAGCAACAATTACTCGCTGGAACAAAATAATTGCAACAATCATTGAAAATCAATGTGAAAAATCAATTCATTTCTGGCGATTTTTTACTTTTGGCGACGATATTTTATTCTCGCAAATGACTTTTCTCAACGATTTCTCCTTATACGGGAAGCCCTTTTGTAGTGATTTTTTGAATAATTGCGACGGAAAAAAATCGTAGGAAAAAGTAACTTTTAGCGGCGATTTTTGGCTTCCGTTGGGGTAGATCAGAAAGGGAGCGATAAAATCTCACATTCTCTTTTTTTTTTTTTTACATTTCATATTTTTCCTATTTATTTATACTTTTCCTTTTAAGTCTTCCACTAGCTAGCTTGTTTGGATTAGTTTTGTTAGTAAGTATATATATACTACCATCGAGTTAACAATTATGAGTGAATGTAACAAATCTCGTATAGCTATTTCTATCTATATTATAGAGACTTTACAATATTTAATCTTAGATTCAACAAAAAAGTTTATCTTTGTTTACTTAATTTTTATCATTTGCTTCAAAAAAATCTTACATGGCTATTTCTATCTTAATTTTTATCTTTCACTTGAGTCCAATGGAGCTCAAGTGAGAGGTTTAGATGGATGGTTTTAAAAATTTAGTTTGTCCCTAGATAATAACCTTATATGGTTAATGTTAAATATCGGTGACACACTTTCTTATCTTAAATGTCCGTTACTATTCATCCCTACATACGACACACTTTGATAATCGCCCCCCCAATCACCAAATCCTAATTCCGCCCCTGGACGAGCCATTAAACTTTACAGGTATTTGATGAGGTCTCCTTCCACACCATAACAGTTGTACCTTTAGACAAGTTTGTGTTATATATATATATATATGCATTTGACAAACCCGCTACTACTACTGCATGCACTTCCTAGTCATGTGTTTCCTACTAGTGCATACGTGTTTTGTAGTTGTCGTGCAACGACAAGTCTCCCAAACCTGCGAGTGAGGAATAGAAGGTGGCGTGGGGCGGTCGTGTCACCTCTGAAGCCAAAGTCAACGTCGTAGAGAGAATAACGTCAGGGATGAGAAGGTCAAGAACGAACTTTGGAGAAGATGGAAGTTGGAGATGGATACCAAGTGTGTAACCCCGTACTTGTCGCTGTCCCTCTTCCTTTTTTAGCTGCTTCCCAAAGGGATTTCTTAGTGGCTGCAATGGTCGCCTTTGCCTTGAATGTCGTGACATTATATTTAATGCGGCCGTTCCTATTGGCTACAAGGATCCGACCTTGGGGTTGGCCACTCCCACTTGCATTCAATGTGGCCGATCTTATAGAGGATAGGATCCCAGCCTATCTGCCTCCCATTAATGCTCGATGACTGGAGGAGCTGTTAGTCCCTTTTCCCTTTCTCAGGCCCCTAGATTTGTTTGGGCCTTCCCCCGCTAGAGATCATGGCCCCTAGGCGCAATAGCCATGGGCCTGGCCCCGTTGAGTACAAAAAAACCCTTTCACTACAAGAAATAAGGCCTTTTACGGCGATTTTATGTCTGTTGGAAATAAAATTGCCGCAAAAAGCCTTTAATTTCGGTGATTTTTACATCGTTGCACTATTTTTACATAAAATTTAAAAAATGATCTTTTGTGGCGATTTTTT
The DNA here is from genome assembly GCA_003123785.1 of Pterocarya stenoptera. Classification (NCBI taxonomy): domain Eukaryota; kingdom Viridiplantae; phylum Streptophyta; class Magnoliopsida; order Fagales; family Juglandaceae; genus Pterocarya; species Pterocarya stenoptera. Next base: position 92,354 of record QEOT01124312.1, on the reverse strand, counting down.
TATTTTTTGCGACAGTCGTATTCGACGCAAATAAAAAAAAAGGTTGTTTGCAGTGCCTTTGAAATTTTTGGGAAGAAAAATTCGCCGCAATAGTAAATTTTTTTTTTTTTGCGACGGCCAGTTAATCGTTGCAAATGTAAAAGTTGTCATTTGCAGCGATTTTTTAAATTTAAAAATCGCTGCAAAAACTAATTTCTAGCGATTTCAAAATCGTTGCAAAAAGAGTCGCTACAAATATAGATTATTTGCAGCGATTTTAAATTTCGCCGCTTAATTCAGCACCTAATTAGAAAGTCGATTTGGATGGAATTCACTGCAAAGATTATTTGCGGCGATTTTTAGTCGCCGCAAGGAGTAGTTCCATAAATACTTTTTTCGTTGATAATTATTTTCGTATTTGCGGCGAGGTTTTAGGAATTTTCGGCGATATGAAGATGCCGCAAATACTGCAAACCTAAAATTAAAATGCCCGCTCGTTTCAATCGTTTCCCTCCAGCCCTGCTTCCCCCCTACTCCATCCCTCCCCTTTCTCTCCCGAACTCTTCTCGAGCAGAACCAACGCCGGCAAGCATTGTCCGTCACCAGCGAGCCCACCACGCCACGGCCACCACACCTCGACGGCCATCCCCTCCTTCTCCCCCAGCCCCCCGCCGAACTCTGTCCTCCCCAGATCTGGCCTCATCTCTCTCTCTCTCTCTCTCTCTCTCTCTCTCTCTCTCTCAGATTTCTCTATATAGCCGTTCGCCACCACCCACACGTCGACGTCGTCGCCAAATCTCCGTCGAAGCCCCCTTCTCCTCCACGCCTAGCCCAGCAGCCAGAGGCCGTCCCTCTCTCCTTTGCTCTGTTCGCAACCCACGGCCACCAGCTCTCCCCAGTGCCACCGTGCTCCTCTCGAGCCACCACTCCACCCCAAGCAACCACCACGACCACCCCTCTCAGCATCCTCGTTAACAGATTTGGCTTGCCATTTCCCAGTAGACGGTATACTCAATTTATATTCTGTTTTACAATATCTTTTCTTTGATATGGTCTTCCTTATGTAATGTTTCTGTGGGGAATATCTAGGATATGTGAGCAGAGAGCCAGAATGAAGATATGTTAGAAGAAAGTCAAAAGGAACTGTGTTTTGATGTAGGTTTTTTACTTGCATTTTACTTTTCTTTCTCTAACCTTATTCTTTGTTTGCTTTAAGGATATTGATGAGAGTAATCAGCAGAATGATCTCGGTATGCTACTTTCTAAACCTTTTAGAAATGCATCTTATTTTATCATTTTCCTAATTTTTCTGAACCCAGGCACACCGAGATTTATGTAGTTGTCTTTTTTATTTTATGTAGTTGCTAGTGCCAGAAATTTATATGCTGCCAAGATTTCATTGAAGAAAAATGTATGTAGTTTGTGTCCCAAGATTTGAAGTTCAGGTGTTTACTAGTCAAATGTAACAAAGGAAGTATGTAGTTTGTGTCAATATTATTTTTACTCTAATTATCTAGTTGTTTTTTTTATGGAAGTCATCATCCAGTGGTCTTTTAAAGTATAAGCACCTCACAACCATTTAGTTTTCATATTATACTCTGCAAGAGACTTGTAATCAGAACATATGGAATGAATGGATTTTTAAACAAACAACACCACTTTTTTTTCTTTTGCATGCACAAAGTCTAGGATTACAATTGCGTCACTATCATCGTTAGAAGTCTGTTCTGAAATGGATCATGTAACCTAGGACTGCAGTTAAGGCTGACATGGATGATATACTTGTATATCTTCTTCTTAACTTCTTGTTTAACTCTTTATTTTTCCTCTCTGCAGGTGAGAAGGCTAGTGATTGTCCATATGATGTTAATGTACCTTCCCTCAACTTGTTGCATGTGATGCAGTAGTAGTAATTTCACTCCAATTAATAGTTTATAAAGCAAGCAAAGATATGTATCCTTGTTGAAGTATTGTTATCTCTTTCTCTTTGTGTACGAGTTCAGTAACTTTTAACAATTCATTTGATATTTACCTTATTCTTGAAGTAACTTGAATGGTAGTTGTTAAGCTAGTAGTAGGGTGGTAAAAAAAAATTTAACAACAGAATCAATATTATTCTGATTCCTCTTTCTTTAACTATAGAAATTTAATGTCATTGGATAGTTTGGATGTATATGCATGAGCTTATAGAGTGTTCATAAGCATGAGCTTATATTAATGTGATGCAGGATTATTTCTTCTTGAATTCTTGTTATTATTATTATCTTTAATCTTTTTTTGGTTTTATTATTACCTTATTTGGGTCTTTTGTTATCATGTTTGACCATTAAGCTCTCTTTGTGACCTCTCTTTCTGTGACAGTGAATGTTACAAGCTAGCTAGGTAGCTATATGCATGGTAAGCTCCCTTCCCTAGCTTATATATCATCATGTGACCAATGACCATTGTATCTTAATAGTGCCTTTTATTTGTTCTTCTTTTCTTTTATAAAAAGAAGATCTTCCTTGTACTCTTGAAGCTAGACTATGTTTGATTGGTTTTGAACAACAGGATGGATATTTTTACATGTTTTGTTCTAAAATCCGATGCTTTTAGAGTAACCCATAGTCTGCATTTTGTGCTGAACCCAGCCCATCTGTTTTGCTTAGCCCTAGCTGTCTAGTTTCTTCGCAAAAGAATTGTGTTTGGGTCACTTTATAAACTGATGGCCATGCGCTTGAGGTATGCAATACTTTGCAGATGTAGGGCCATTCAATGTGGATTTGTTCTCTACTAGCTAACATGTGTAAATTATTTACATGTTCTGTTCTAAAATCCTTGTCTCACTGTGATCAGTACTGTGAATAAATGAAAACCAAAGTTCAAACCAAGGCTCAAAAAGATAAAGAGAGACTGAGGGTGTTGCGGAGGAATCTAAGTTGCCCATTGTGAACTGCTACAGATCGACCATTTAATGGTAACTGCAATCCTATCTATGGTGTATGTGCTTTAAGTTGCAGCATTGTGCAGTCTTTCTTCTTCTCGATCTAATATATATGCATATATGCAATCATATATGCATATATATATGCTTAAAAGAATTACCTTTCTGCATGCAGTGCAAACATGTTCTTAATAGTGCCTGAAACCGATTAGTTATCGGTGGTTAATTATATATAGGTGAAGGAAAGAATTGAAATATAGAAATTAAGATATATATAAAGTGCATGTGTATCATTAGTTAGCAATGATCTTATATATACAATTAATAATGATATTTCTTACGATGAGAATGGCAGGCCAGCTTGATATATATATTGTATCCATGTATACGAATTCATCCTGTTTCTTATAATGAATTAGTTAATTACATGCAAATGTGTGAAAACAAAATAGAAGGGAAAATGCATGGTAGCTCATAACATGCAAGAAATCAAAGAATTTTTGCAACTACATAAAATTTCTGCTATAATATTTGTTTGTGTGTAACTTATCTTAAGAAAAATTATCACTTTGAAGATTTCTTTTGCCTAGTGAATGTAAAAGGCAGTGTACTTGATAATCCTGTTCCGGACAGCTGCAACTCAGCCATCAATCACTGGGTCATCGCACATCAACGATCGATGTGCGAAGTTGCGGATGGACTCCACCCACCATTTGTTTTCAAGTTTGTTTTAACTAGTACATTTGTATTGTGGATGTTTTTGTAGTACTTTAAACCTTGTAAGAGCCATTAGCTGCTCCCATTTATAGTATTTAATTGCCTCCCATTAATGCACCATATGCCGGTGTATAGCACTTCTAAAGGGGCTGGCTGATGTATTGGATCATTGAATTTATATATATATATACTAGCTAGTATGATTTCAAGTATTGGATTAAATTAATATTTGGTGTATCTTATTCATGGATGTATAATATTACTATTTGGTAATGCTGTAATTAAATGAGTTGAAGCAGGAAATTAGGTATCTTAAAAAGAAAAAAAAAATTATATGCAGCCGGTAGCAGTAGCATGATTTTCAAACGTAAGTTTATTTTTTGTTAGTCAAAGATTAATGGTCGGTTTTGGATTATAAAAGCTTCCACGTGGAACAGTACTGATTTTCAAATGATATGGGTTTTTATAATTAAAAGATACGTACACTAGACATTGCTAACGTAGTTGCAGTAAAAAGAATAATACTTGTTTATTGATGCGTTTTTTTTGTCATAGTTGAATGCTACAGGATGGTCGTATTATCCTCTTCTCTCACTCGGTGTTTTGCAGTAGTGATATACATGGAACTCTCATTCATAGTTTGCTTAATCATAAATATATAATTAAAATAAAATGAGTCAATATTTACATGGTTTGACATTGAGACCAACGTCCACGAATCGTAGATGTAAATTCATTATACAAGCTCTTTCATCCTCACAAAACTATCTATAAGTACTGCTCACGTAGAGTTCTCTCTGATCTTCGAGTTCTCTGATATCTCAGTACTCTCTAGTACTAGAAGTCGTCATAATCAAAACCGGAAGCCCCTGGCCTATCTCTTTCGCTCACCCTATCCATCTGTATGTTTCAAGTCTTATTCTCCATCTTCATCTCTTATAGGGGTGTAACCGGTCCGGTCCGGTCTGGTTTTAGATAAAATCTTGGACTGAACTGGTATGACCGGTTTTGTATTTTTCAAAACCGATTACGCACCGGTTACCCTCCTAAACCGGTACTTCCGGTTTTACCGGTTTCCAGTCCGGTCCGGTCCGGTTTTCCGGTTTTTTTAAAATATAAGTTTGACATTTTGTCATTAAAAATATGTTTTTTAAAAAATTGTTTTAAAAAAATCTATTATACTTTTATTAATCTATATTAGACTATTAATATAACTACAACTATAGTCTATATTAGAATATTAGTACAAGTTATAAATTTATATATTAGTATAGCTATATATTAGTATATATTAGTATTAGCGATAAACTATATATTAGTATAGCTATTTAATTCATGATCAATTACATTTTCATTTTTAAGATTAAACTTTTATTTTATAATAACATTATCTTATATATAATTATATTAATAGTATATGATCAAACAAATTACAAATGTTCGTATTTAAAATTGACATTTTATGTTATATTTTATAAATTATAATATGAAATTATTTAATATATGATATATAATTATATATAAAAATTTCACATATAATTATACATTATATATAAAAATTATATATTAATATATATAAAATATTTTGTATAATTTTAATTTTGTATAAAACTTATATATAAAATATTATTTTTTATATTTTTTTATCAACCGGTTCGGTCCAGTCCGGTCCGGTCTGGTCTAGTTCGGACCGGTTTACCGGTTTGAATTTACACTCATAATCTTTTATCTTACTTGCTTTATGTATCTTTAAACCCCATCATTGCTTTATGTCCTACATTAATGAAGGGTGATGATCTGCTTTTATCAAAAAAAAAAAAAAAAAAAGAAAAATATTGATATTTTTTATTAGTATGTAGTCTTGTTGTTTTTCTTTAGATATAGTGGCTACTAATAAATATAAATTTTAGGGGAATATTATCAACGGCAATGTAACGAGGAGTAGAATTAGCACGCGATTGAAATATAAGACGAGCTGAATAGGTGTGAGTATTGAGATGTTCCCCATGGGAGAAAGAGATGATCACACACAAACGGGAAAACAAAAGGGCTAGCTCCTTTATATTCTTTTTTTTTTTTAAGTCAAATTTTTTTTTATAGGAAATAGACTTCATTTCATCCATAAAGGAAGTTACAACTATGATTAGTCAATACAGAGAAAAACTCTGAATACAAGCCAAACTACAAATCTGTTGTACGCCTCTCCGTACATAAATTTTTTTGCGACGGGTATTGTCTAAACTTTTAAAAACTTTCATAAGAGAGTATCAGTCTCTGTATAAAATAGAGATAACCAACCAACCCTCACCTCCAAATTAGGGAAGGGTATCCAAACCAGTAACCAAACCCCCCTTCTCCAAAGGAGGAGGAGAAGGAGATAAATACCCCATAGGAGGGGTTCCCTTGCTATGGACATAAATCAAATAGCCTATTTCTTTTTTTATTATTAATAAAACAAACACCATAAATACACAGAAAACTGTAAATACAGAGAAAATAAAAAAATACTGAAGAAAACCATTGCATTTAGGGCTACATCTCATTCCTCTCCCACCGCCCCCTTCTTCTTTCTTTTCTTTTTTTTTTTCTTTCTTTTTCTGCTTTTCTCCCACTCTACTTTCTCCCATGACCTCCTCCCCCGACGCCTCAGCTGCCTCTCCTCCATTGGCTTCGCTGCCACTATCTCACTCGCCCGCCTCCACCCACCATCTCGCTCCCACCAGCACGAGCACCCTTGTGACCCCCTCCACCATTGCATAAAGATGTCTCACAGCTAATATTGTTGAATTATTGATGTACGCGTCAAGCAGCAGTACGCGCGTGCTTCGGAATTTCATACCAGCTTCTAGGGGTGGGCAACGGGGCCCCGCACCCTACTACACCACCCCGTTCGCCCCGCCCTCGCCCCCGCCCCGTCCATGTGGGGGCATGGGGCGGGGCGGGGCTGTAACATCCCGTATTTTAGTGTATTTTTAACGAATGATTATTTTAATTAATTTAAGGATTTATTCTCTTATTTTAAAATTAAGAGAGCTTTGAAATATTATTTTATAGTATTTTAAGTTGTGAAAATTATTTATTTTATATGTTTTCTTGATATTAATTATTGTTTTGCATTTAAATTGATATTTAATTTAAATTAGTTAGATTATGAGTTTTAAAATTATTATTGTTTTAATAAAGCATTTCATTGAGTTTGAATTATTTTATTTAATTTATAGTTTTAAAATTTTTTTCATTGTATCACTTTTGAAACACAAATTGAAAAGACTGGATCTCCTTTTTCTTCCTCCTCTTTTTCTTTTTCCCTTTTTCTTTTTCTTTTCTTCTTTTTCTTCTTTCTTCTTCCGGTTCCCTCTCCCCCAGCCCGATACCTCTCTCTCTCTCTCCTTTCCCACGCTCAACTCGGCTTCATCCTCCCTGAGCCGCCGCCGGCCGTCCGTGGCCGACACCGCCGGCACCACCGGCTTCCCCACCTGCCGGCGAGTCTCCCCTTCAAATCCCAGACCGCACCGAGCTGCCATTAGCTTTTGGAAGTCGTGCGAAGCCGCGGCCTTCCTTCACCCATTTCGCCGCCGTTCGGCCACCTCCGGCCACCGTTTCTTCACCACTTCTTCACCGGCTTCTTGCCATCCTAACCCACCTAATTTCAGCTCCGATCTGTCGCCGGAGCCACCCCAACGAACACCCACCTCGATTTGGGTTTCTTGGCCTTCCACCGCAGTTTCGGCCGCCACCCAAGGCCAACCTTTGATACCATTAGCTTCCCCACCTTCCATAGGCCATACCCTATCGTTTCCAAGTCTTCGTTTGGCCCCGTGTGATTTTGGGTTTCACTGTATATTTCGGCCACAGTGTTTTTACACTATGGAGTTGCTGCTTTGGTGCTTCCAGCCCCTCCGTGATCCTCCTAAAATATTTTTATAGCACTGTAAGTATTTTTCCAAACATCTTTTGAGATTTTAATATATTTTTGCGCTAACTCTTTTATCATCACTGTGATTGGTTGGTTATGCCGGATTGAATCTAAGGAGTTTTGGGGGTCGGATGGATTGGAGGTTGGAGTTGTGATTAGGTATTGGATATTGTTGTTGGTTTGGTACATTGCATATACACGCATGTTCATGTTTGTAAAATTGAAAACTGGGTTTTCGTGTAATTGCATTCATGTTCATGTGTTTAAGAAAAACTGGATTTTATGTGATTTAAAAGAAAAGAGACTGTAGGGATGGTGGTAAGCAGGGATGGTGGCATAGTTCCGCCTGCGATTCCCGCCTACGGTGTACGCGTAGGGATGGTGGTAAGCAGGGATGGTGGTAGAGTCCCGCCTGCGATTCCCGCCTATAGTGCTCTAACGGGTACCCATTGTGTGGAAAGGAACTGTAGGGATGGTGGTAAGCAGGGATGGGGGTGTAGTCCCGCCTGTGATTCCCGCCAACGGTGCATTCGGTAGGGATGGTTGTAAGCAGGGATGGTAGTAGAGTCCCACCTGTAATTCCTGCCTACAGTGTCCTATAAATGTTTTTCAGCGAATGTTTTCTGGAAATATTTTGGGCCAAAATGGGATTTTGGGGTGCGTTGGAAAATATTCATTTTTAAAAAAAAATGATATTTTGGATCCGGTGCATAGTACATCATATGCATGCATGGTTGGTAGCATTAATGTATTATAATCTTGGAGATTGTTTGGATTATTACTTACCTGCGGTACCATTTTATGGTCCTGTAAATTTTGGTGCAGGTGAAGTTGTGGAGCTTGTGGGATCGGCTCCCTAGTGAAGGTAGCATGTGGTTGCTGTGACGCCCCGACTCCCACGTACAAAAAGCCTCGAGAATCGTGACGTCAGGACGATGACACACGGTCACACATCCCAACAACAAGTGCCAAGTGGGAGCAATAAATAAACAGTGCACAATAAAATATGCAGCGAATAATAATAATTAAGTCTCTAGTACCAGAATTTTAGTTTAATACAGATATCCAAATACAAAGTGTTTAAAACATAAACCAAATGTCTCATAAAATAACCAAGAGCTGAAAAAAAATAGAAACATAACTTGAGTGATCTGGGATCACTCCTTCGGCGGAGCCAAATCCTCAGGCTCGGCACCTGCACCATTATAATCAAAATCTACAGTACCATTAAATGATACCACAGGTAAGTTATAACCTAACCAATCCTGAAATAAAAACATATTTAAGCAACTAATCATGCATGCCCATGATGCAGTATGCAATAAATGCAACACATGCCAAAAATAACGTTTTGGCCCAAAAATATTAATCCGTCATTTTTTCAGAAAATGACACACAAAATCAACTCACCCTATTTTTTCAGAAAACAGCTATTTTCCATTTATCCATTAATTTATATGAACCATGGTCTCCCCTATGGACCATCCGCACGTCCTGGCTAATTTACGAGCGATGCCCAGTTTCGCACCAAGTGCATTCGTGGCCGGGTCATCCTCTAACCCCCGCCAGCAGAAGGGCCACGGAGTCGGCATGTCCAACGTTCGATCCCATTGTCGCCTGGCGACAACCCAAGGGACATCACTCAGTATATTCCGCTCCCGAGTGACCAGAAGAGCTCCACGGAGATAATACCCTATCTCGGCTTGGGATCGTGATACACACGCACCCAAAAATCTATTTCCTCATGAAAATCTAGTTTTCAAAATAACCACATGATCATGAATGCAATTACACGAAAATCCAGTTTTCATTTTACAAACATGAACATGCGTACAATATGCAATGTACCAACTCACAATAATCACAACCAACAACCAATCAGAACACAACATAACCAATACACAATTTCTCCGTCCTCAATCCATCCACCCCCCGAATTCTCTTCAAACTCAGTCCAGAACCAACCAGAACACGGTATAAATAATTAGAGCACAAATATATTTAAATTTCAAAAGATTGTTTAGGAAATACTTACAGTGCTATAAAAATATTTTCGGAGGATCATGGAAGAGCTGGATGCACAAAAGCCGCAACTTCACAGTGTAAAACACTGTGGACGAAAACAAAGATAACCCAAAATTTACACGGGGTCAAACGAAAACTTGGGAACGGTAAGGTAGGGCCTATGGCAAGTGGTGAAACTAATAGTGGTGGCCTTTGGCCGTGGGTGGCGGCCGAAATGGCGGTAGAAGGCCGGAAAGGCAAAATCGGTTGTGAGCTCGGCTAGGCTTCACGGGTAACGGATCGGGGCTGGGGTTGGGTCCATTGGGTTGCTAGAGGGCCGGTGATGATGTGGTGAAGAAATGGTAGCTGGAGGTGGCTCGACGGCGGCGCGCAAACTCAAGGAACGCCGCTACTTCGGACGGCATTTGCGGGCAAATGGCGGCACAAGAGGGGCTGAGTTTGGTGGTGGGAGGTCGCCGGCCAGTGGGGATGAGACTGAGGTAGGCGGTGCCGGTCACGGCGGCGCGCGGTGGTGGCTGGCTGGAGATGAAGGAAACGGACAAAGAGGAGAGAGAGAGAGAGAGAGTCGCGCGGCTGGGGAGAAAAGAACCGGAAGAAGAAAAAGAAAAAAAAAGAAAAGAAAAAGGAAAAGGAAAAAGAAAAAAGAGGAAGAAGAAAAAGGAGATCCAGCCTTTTCAACTTGGGTTTCGAAAGTGATCCAACGAAAAAGATTTTAAAACCACTAGATAAATAAAATAATTCAAACTCAATGAAATGCTCGATTAAAATAATAAAAATATTAAAATCCAAAAACAAGCCAATTTGAATTAAAGATCAATTTAAAATGTAAAACAATAAATAATATTAAGAAAATCCATTAAAATGATTTTCACATCTTAAAATATTATAAAATAATATTTCAAAACTCTCTAAATTTTAAAATAAGAGAATAAATCCTTAAATTAATTAAAATAATCATTCGTTAAAAATACACTAAAATACGGGGTGTTACAGTTGCTACTGTTTTGGATTATGAAATTTATTTCTCGCCTGTTTATGTATTTGGCTTTTGCTGTAATTATGAATATTTATTTTGGATAGTTTTTGTGTATAAAATTCTGGTACTTAGTAGATTTATTTATTTTAACCGCTGCAACTCTTTGGTGCTCTGGTGGCACGTTGCACACACTTGAGCACGTATCGTTGGGATGTGTGACCCGGGTTATCATCATCCTAATATCACGATTCTCGAGACTTTTTATACGTAGGAGTCGGGCGTCACAGGAGCTACGTCGGCCCTGTAGGGGGCGGGTAGCACCCCCACCAGCTTTCCCAACCCAATTCATTTTTGGTATTTCCTATCCAAAAGAAATTTGCTTTTGGTAAAAGTAGCACGGTGACTTTATTTGTAACATGATGAGCTTTTTGTCAAAAAAGCAAACAAAAAACATATAAATTTAAAAAATAATATTATTCTATTCAGTTAGTATCAAAGTACGTAATTTTGAAATGATTTTGTGCTTATATTATTTTATTTAATTAGTTAATTAGTACGTATTTCTTCCTACGTATAATATCAGATACAAATTAATTAATATCGTGGTAATTAAATACCTTTTGAAGTAATATCACAATTAAGTAATATTATAAACAGGAGACAAAATATATAAGTATCAATGGGAAAAATATTACCTGTAATGAGTCTAGCTTTAGAAAAAAGCTGCACATATGTAAGCCTAGCTTTGGGAAATTTTGAAGATTTCATATATGTAAACAATGAAGTATTGGCTATTCCTCAAAATTAATATATAGTGATGAATCCTTAAAAAGTTAGCAAATTAAAAACAAAAGATAAGAAGCTAGCCAGCGAAGGGGAAACATATATATGGACAATGGGTATAGACTAGAGCTAGGAACAGATCAAATGAGATAGAAAATCGTGCTTCGATCGGGACCTATACGAACAAGATAAAGAATGAGAGACGCTCTTTGTGTTTTGAATTGAATTAAATTTTATTAATATGAGAGCATTATGTCGTGTATTTCTTCATAGAAACTAGGGCTGCGCATCCGGATCCGGATCCGGGTTTGAAAAACGGGCGGATATCCAATTAGAAGCAAAGCAGATATTTCAACGTGCATGTAATAATTTACAGCATAAAGAATGTAAATTATAATACAATTAGAAGCTGCATATATTTAATATTATTTTATATGGTAATTGTACAAATTAATTATGTACATAATTTTCATTCAAGGGATTACCATTAACCATATATACAATCAAAATTATTTAATAAAATGTTAAAGATATTACTTAATATTAATTTTACTAATTTAATTACTTTTTTGTATTAATTTTTATGTCGAAAAAGAAAAAAGAAAAAATGTACATGGATCAAAGCAGACCGAATGGACCAACTGGACCGATAGCTAACAGTCCGGTCCAACAAAAATGATAGATCAAAATTTTGGTCCGTGACATCTCCTGGATTGGACCGGACCTATTACATCCTTAAATACCATTATGGGTTGGGCAGAGAAGGAGTACGCATGAAAGACATTGAATGGGCTTTACTTTCTACTTGTTGTGAGCTTTTTTTAACAATTAGGGATCTGTTTCAATGCTAAGAGTACCTCAAAGGATTTGAGTTTTTCTATAAATAGTAATGAGTTAAAATGTTAAAATGTGTTTTGTGTAAGAACGTGGATCTCATTGAGAATTGTTTGAATGCATGAAGTAAATTGAGATCTGTTTAACCTTCTATAAGAAGTTGAAAAAGTAATAACTTTTATCAATGATTGACATGTTATTGTTGTTGTAGTTATAGAATAATTATGAGAAGTTTAAAAAGATGCGAGTCCCATCGTTAATTTGACTTCTCAATAAATAGTTTTGAAAACTCATGACCCACTTGAGATCATTTCAGATGGACATAGTTGTAACTGGGTAAAGAAGAGTGATGATCAAAAGAATGAGGGTGTAGAGACTCAGGGTGCGCCCCAAGAGTGTGGTATTTAATTAACAAATAACAATCACTTTAATTAACAAACCACTAAAATCAATGTTCTTGTTATTTTATTGATTTATTCGCAAAGAGCAATGTTACGTACAGTCCTCATTTAGAGATTGTAATGCAAGTCTAGACAATTTTATCTTTAAATTTTTTAAAATTATAAAAATATTCTTCCTAAAATGATGTTTTTTCTCATTTAATAGAAGGCTTGTACATACAGTCCCCACTTGAAGACTGTAAATAGAATTTCTTATTCAGAAATTAGTAATCAAGGAAAAATACTTTTTTGATTATTTTTATTTTTGATCTCGTACTTTTTTCTTCCAATCTTTCTCAACATTTGCAAGTAAGTACCTCTCAGCTTCTTTATATTTTTGTAATATGCAATTTTTTCGACAATCAAATTTTTTTTTTTTTTTAATTTTTTTTTTTTGCAGTGAGATTATTGTACGTGCCTTTGGATTCAGGATGCTTATTCACTTTGTTTGGTTCTTCGACTATCAGATTTCTTTTCCTTTTTCTTTTTTGTCTTAGAAGGCTTGATCCGAGAGGAGGGATTCTTGTCTTCCACATTTCTCGTAAAATGTAACATTTAAACTGTTGGCAAAATTTACAAAATTTTAATTTGATCCTTAATTATTAGCTATAACTAAAAAAGTCGATAAAAGAAAAAGGGTTGGCGAAAATTAGTTTGTTGGTTTCAAGAATTGTTGTATAAATTTTTTTTTTGTCAAATATTATTAAAATATATGAAGTGTATTTATAAAATACACTTCAAATATTTATAAAAAATTTTCAAATATTATTAAAATATATATTATATTATTATTTTTATTTTAAAATGACTAGGCTATTAATATTGATTCACCTCACCAAAAGTTAAGGCCATAGTCAAAAATTAAACTTCTAACCAAACGATTTCGACAAAGACATTACCAATGCTCTAAAAGCTAACTTGTGGGAATTATTGTCTCAAGCAGCTAGCCGAGCTCGGAATCTGATCCGGTCGAGCTGCCCATTTACTTTTGGTAAAAGTAGGATGGGCGAATTGAAAGCGGTCCTCCGTAATTTTATTTGTAGCATGAGCTCTTTGTCAAAAAGCAAACATATAAAAAAAAAAAAAAAAATTAAAAATGACATTATTTTATTAGTTAAATATTTCTTCCTTGCACATATAATATGAGAGGTAAATTAAGATTAATTTATACGATGAGATGAGATAATTTTAAATGAAATATACGTTGTTGCTATTTTATTGATCAACGTACATTGATTTATTTGCAAAGAAACAAAGGAAAAAACTTTCTTTCTAGTTTTAATTAATTATTTTTTTACCCGTGATCCATGCCAGTAGTTCTCCCACTCCATGGAGTTGTGCTTTGCTTGACCATTTAGGTCTTCCATTATTGACGTTAGATCACCTTTAAACTTTATAAGCGCGTGGGTCATTAAAGCTACGGTGGTACGAATAATTTAGTGCAGATGATATGTTTAACTTCTTCAGTTCTTTGGATATGAGAAACAAAGACAAAAAACGTGTGATACCACGCGCCAATAAACAAACAGATACTACAAAAGCTTTCATTTATTGTGACAAACGAAACGTCACAAAAAATAAGCAAACTGTTATAGAAATTTTTTTGTGATGGCTTGAAATCGTCCCCACCACCGTCACTAAAAAAGTGTCAAAGAAGTTATTTTGTGATGGTTTACTGTACAAGAGTCACTATAAGTTTTTTTTTTTTGTGAGAGTTGGAAGTCTACCATGAGTTGTAACTTCGAACGTGAAAAGATTTTGTGACAGTCAAATTCTGTCACAGAAAGTACGTTCAAATGTCGACAACAATATTTGAACGCTTACCCGACCAATTAGCTTTCGAAAGATAAATATCTAATGTTTGATATTTTTCATTCTCACGTTCAACTTCTACGTTCGAACACGTTTGTAATGTGACGTTTGACTTTTGCGTTCGCAAGTTATTGGACAATTGTTCGAACGTCAAATATTAAATGTTCAAATAACTCATTTTCTTTAATCATTCGAACATTAAGAAATATTCGTTCGAACGTTTGTAGAGTATTTACGTTGGAACGTAATTCCTTACGTTCGAATGTATGTATCGCACGTCATGTAGTTATGTTCGAACATTGTTTCAACGTAAAGGCTGGTGGTTCAAACATTTTGTTATTACATTTGAATGTACTGATCAAAATTAATAATTTCATAGAATTAAAAAACATAAAAATTATATCATATTACACCACAAATAATATCATCTCATGAAAATATTTTAGAGAGTTGCAAAATTAGACGAAAAAAGTTTTGAACAATGTAGGGTTTATTTTTTCTTCTTATCTCCCACCGTGATCCTACTGCAGTGACATAACACGTTCCATTCGAACCAGTATATCCCTTTGTACTTGTTCTTGAACTTCAATGCAGATTCTTTTTCTCTTAACCTCTTTGTCGCTCCATCAAATGCGTCTCTAAATCAAACTATCATGATAAGAGAGCCTCTAACTCCTACCGCCTCGACTTCATTTACTCAATTTTTTGGCATGTAGCATCCAAATCCTTGGTAAAATTATTAACTTTTGAAGTTGAGGCGATAGAGCATGAACCGACACACTTGAAAGAACGTCTCAAACCTCTAACAAAACCAAACTTGGTCTCAAGGACCTTCATAAATATGTCAATGTCACTGGGAGAAGATTCCTCAAAGGCAAACTGCATTTCAATCAATTTTTTCTACAAAAATTAGGAAGAAAACCACACAATAAGTAACATATTAAAATAAATAATAAAAAATATAATATCCATTCACATGTTGGCATAATTTATTCAGACAAAATGAATGCTAGCTACTTACATAATTATCTTTGGTGACAGAATCAATCAACTCGATGTGCGCATCGATGTGAGTAGAGCAGCATAGACATGAATAAGGAAGAGATTTTCAGGATCATCGCATTTCTAACAAAGCCATAGTAGTAAATTTAAAAAACCATGTCAGTACTTAAATAAAGAATATGATAAAAATGACTGAATTTTAATAACTAATTACTATTTTATCGGCAAGGCGTTTGAATGACCTTGAACCGGTGCGAAGGTACTGGATTGTCAAAGACATTCTATTATGTGCATTGATAGAACTTAAATGCTGCAAGAGAAATTAACAGTGTTAAATATAATTTATGAAACCAATATATAGTATATAAGTTGTTATAGGGGAAAATCTAGAATACCTAATACTCTGGACATGGGAAAAGATCACAACACTTCTTCCAATTGTCTAACTTAAGTTTTTGAAAAGGGGACTGAGCAGCCTTTTCCAACGTCTCATATTTCTTGAAGTGGTCATGACATCGTCACTTGTGATGCCAAAATAATGTAGCCATCAACTCATTCATAGTTCATACTTCCTCTCTACGATCAAAATTTAAGTCGAATTCATCCTAAGAAGTAAATTGCATAAAAAATATGACCTCTTCATAACTTGTCTCCTCAACGATACAATAGCCCAACCGATCGTCGTATAATTCAAACCTACTTTGTACAAGTGGTTGGACCCAAAACTTCACTCAAAGAACACATCTCTGTGTTCGGAAATACACTAATTAAAAAGTATTTACGTACACATGTTTTTTTTTCTCTCTTGTGCGTACAGAAATAGACAACTACCACACTACAATGTTTTGTTCAGAAAATTTTTGAAGACTTTTAAGAATGATAAAAAGAATTCACTCATAAACCATCCGGCAGAAAATTTAAACGATAGAATCATGAATAGAGGAGCGACGCCCATACACTAATGATATTAAAGGCTTCAAAAGAAAGTGAATGACGTACGTTCAAAAAAAAAAAAAAATTGAAAGAAACACTCCGTCACATAAAATCATTGAGTAACTGAAACTTAAAACACCCAATATAAAAAGATGAACGTTAACTAGTTAATGAAAAAATAATGATAAAAGTAACGTCGATCGATCTCCCAATGGTCAAGCATAACATTTCTTTAAAAAAAAAAAATGCAATACCCTGTAGTCGTTATAGGATTTTGCTTAATAGTTCTACACACGTACGTANCCCCAAGGACTGTAAATAGAATTTTTCTTAATGACTACTCTGAAATTCAAATGCCATGCACCATAATTAATTATGCACTTAAGAAAACGTTACAAATAATATTTATTAAAAAATACCAACAGAATGCGATGCCAATTATTTAAATTCAGATTATATTATTGCCCAAACTATTTTTTTTTTTTTAATTTTTGGCATATTTGTGCTGATCAACTTTCTTAAGGTAGTCCAACGATATTAATGTAAAATCTATCAAATCTGAATCATCAAATCTGTGTCAAATATTTCTCGTCAGTGAAACGAAGAAATTTTGCTCCAAAAGATGATAAAAAGGAGAAGAAAATAGAAGTAAATGACAAAATGCCTTTTTCATATCATTTCAATCCCGTTTTATTATTCTTATACGTCACAGTTACACATACTCGTTCCCAATTTTTTTTTTTCAATACATATTTTTCTAATATTAGTACTCATGTTTTCTCCAGAAATATCCATAGTGATTGAATGATCCCATGAATATCTCATATATACATTATTTTATAATAAAATAGACACGCTTGTAAATAATAGAATCTATAAGTACTTCACCTTAATTTTCATTTACTCTTATAAAATAACGCATCAGTAGTTTAAATTAGTTGTATGCAGCACGATCGATGGATAAAAGTTTAACATCTTAACTAATTAGTACCTGCAGGCTTGTGATCCAAGCTTATAATTAATTAATTCAAATACAAATGGGAGTTCAATTTTCTTTTCTCTATAGTACTAAACGATTGTCATTAAGTAGTACTATTCGTGATGATCATCCACTAATTTATAATTAAAACTAAATATATGAGAATAAAATTATCGAAAAGGAAAAAGATGAAGACATATTTTTGTCTCAAACGTCCCAATATATATAAGTTATAACAAGGGTTATCCTACCAATTACTATACTACATAGAATTTTCAGGCAGTACCCTTGTACGTACATTTACTCCATTAACATGATTATATGACAACAAGATTAATAATTGCACACATGACTAAAGTCCCATACATAATTGAACTGCATGGACCCAGCTGATGAAAGCAAAACGTATTCTTGAGAGCAACCGACTTGGTTCAGATCACGCGCATGCTGCATATCCTTTCTTCCTTCTCTATCTTTCTTTATTATTCACTTTTCCAACCTTATTGGCTTGTCTCATCTCTATATAACAAGTACTACCCCACACGTACGCTAGGAAACATAGAAAAAGACCACTTTTAAGCTTTGGAGACGTTGCTGGTGTCCGTAAACACATCTTTACTCTTAACAGTATCAGAATCAAGACTTGGGTAGGTCATCCCTGTATTATTTATAGTCAACCAGCTGGTTCCACCATCCGATTCCGACACGTGCCCATTGAAAATGTCATTGTATCGGCGAGTTTTAGTGGTATCGGAAACATGGAATGATAATACCTCCGTATAGGTTTCCTTGCCGTCAGGATTGACTTTCTCCTTTGCGGCGTCTGCTTCCTTCTGCCGTTGCAATGCAAAGCTAAGTTTATCCATAACGTCGTTCATGGTGGGTCGTTGGCTCCCCTGATCACGCACGCAACTCTCTGCGATATCCACGTACACCTTGAAACACTCCGGAGCTATCTTGCCCATCAGATTCGAATCTATGATCTCACCCATGGTCCCCTTCTCAATGCATTTCCGAGCCCAGTTGGCCAAATTCCATTGCTCCTCCTCCAGTTTTGGATTCAGTGCTTTTCGGGCACATAATACCTCAAAGAGCACTACGCCAAACGAGTACACGTCTGATTTTTCCGTCAGTTGTCGACGCCTGGCGTAATCCGGATCCAAATACCCGAACGTGCCCTTTACCATGGTACTAACCGCCTTGTCATCTTGACCTTCTTTGGACAACCCGAAATCAGAAACCTTGGCCACACAATTCTCGTCCAGTAAAATGTTTGTCGTCTTCACGTCACGGTGGATGATGGGGTGCTTCGCTCCTGTGTGCAGGTAGTTCAGACCACATGCCGCTCCGATGCAAATTTCGAGCCTTTGTATCCACGGGAGGGAATCCTTGTTCGTGTCGTAGAGGTGTTCTCGTAGTGTCCCATTGGACATGTAGTCGTAGACAAGGATCATCTCCCTCTCGTCGTTGGAGTATCCAATGAGAGAGACGAGGTGGACATGGCGAAGCTGGGAGAGCATCTCAATCTCCCTCCAAAACTCTTTGGCCCCTTGCTTTGAATCTGGGTTCAAACGTTTGATCGCCACAGTCATGGGGCCGTCATCAACGAAACCCTTATATACCTTCCCAAAGCCACCGACGCCAATAACTAATCCTTCATCAAAGTCGTGGGTTGCTATTTTGATTTCTTCAAGTGAGAATTGGCGGCATAGCTCTTCGGGCAGTGATGAGGCTTTTGTCCTCATTGACTTTCCTTTGTTTTGGTTAGACCAGAACCAGCACTTCGATACTAGATAATAAGAACCATAACGCTTAGATGTCCGCAGTTTCCAAACAACCACGCAACACGCTAGAGTGAGCAAGGCCAAGAATAAGCCTACACCGGTTCCAATGGCAATGAATCTTGTTTTCCTTGAGTTGGATGTCGAAGGAGGTTGTTGAGCCGAAGGTGTAGAAGGCAGCAAAGTACCGGCATGATTGGGTCCTACTAGGTTGTTATTGCTGTCGCTCAGTTTGAACACTTCTACCCCATTTAAAATGGCATCGTAGATTGCATTGGTAGCTTTTCCAGGGTGTAGAGCAATAAAGAGTGTACTCTGATCCTGATCGACTCCCATCTTTTGGATCATCACTACATAGTCCTGATACACAGGCGTATCCTTTCCTCCGCTCCACATAATTACATCAGCGGTACCTTCGGCTGTCTTGTTGTCTATATAGATAATGAATGGCCTTTCGCCGGCCATCGTTATACTTTGCTCGATTTCGCAGAAATGAAGCCTGACTAGATAATTGAACCCCGGATCTACGGGTAAACCCCATGTCAAATTAGAACGCAAGTTCCATGTTCTGTTTGGACCCATCGTGATTGCAGACCGATAAACGTCATCGGGGGCAGTGTAATCTGGTATTACCGAGTATTCGAGCGTCAAATTATTATGACGGGGGTTCACGCCTCCACTCAACAAGTAAGGAATATTGTCTTGGGACCATTCTCTAAACATGCCAGTGTCTCCCTTCGGCGATATCGAGCTGCCGCCCAAATTGAGTCGAAAAATCATCTCGAGTGCCCTGCTGTTGTCTATAGAGAACGGAATATTTTGGCCAACGTAAGGTGGGCTTGGATTTTCTGGACTGCTATAGTAGAGGTACGTTGGCATGGAGACGATCTCAATTCCATTAACAAAAGCAAAGAATCTGCTAGAAGCAGTACTTGGCGTTGGAATGAATGTTAAATTCAATTTTTGATCCTCTTCAACGTTGATGCAGAACTCTTTAGAAAGACGTTTTGAGCGCCCCAAGTAATTAGCAGGAATGGAAGCACTGAAGTTTGCAAGTAAGGTGAACTTACTGTTTGCTTTGACTGTAAAAAAGGCCAGAGATCCATCAAAACCGGAGTATGAATCTGCGTAAAAGTACAAACGAACAAATTTAGGACCGGAGGTGACAGGAAATACGTAGGTGAATTGGGAATAGGATAAACGGGCAATCGTGTAGGGGACAGTTTCGACAGATGAGTCTTGGTTTTTGGCTTCAGAGGTGATAGATTTCTGGTTACGTTCTTCTATGGGAGCAAATTTGGAGGGCTCCATGTCTCCAATCCACAAGCGGTGATCCCTATCCGTTGAGTTGCCAGCAGAGCCGCAGTTGAGGGGAATATTATCGACGGCAATGTAACGAGGAGTAGAATTAGCGATTGAAATATGAGGGAGAAGGAAGAGTAAGAAGACGAGCAGAATAGGTTTGAGTATTGAGATGTTCCCCATGAGAGCAAGAGATGAGCACACACAAACGGAAAACAAAATGGCTAGCTCCTTTATATTCTAACTGCACAAAGATGTATCACAGCTAACATTGTTGAATTATTCATGTACGTGCCAAGCTGCCGTACGCGCGTGCTTCGGAATTTCATACCAGCTTGCCCACCCAATTCGCTTTTGTTTCAAAAGTAGCATGGGTGACTTGACTTAATTTATTTTTGTAACATGATGAGCTTTTTGTCAAAAAGCAAACAGAAAACATATAAATTTAAAAAATATTATTATTTTATTCAAAAGTTAGTATCAAAGTACGTAATTTTGAAATGATTTTGTGCTAATTATATTATTTTATTTAATTAGTTAAGTACGTATTAATTCTTCCCACCTATAATATCAGATACAAATTAATATCGTGATAATTAAATACCTTTTGAAGTAATATCACAGTTAAGAAATATTATAAACAGGAGACAAAATATAGTATCAATGGAAAAAATATTACCTGTAATGAGTCTAGCTTTAGAAAAAAGCTGCACATTTGTATGCCTTTAGGAAATATTTGCTATTCCTCAAAATTAAATATATAGTGATGAATCCTGAAAAAGTTAGCAAATAAAAAACAAAAGATAAGAAGCCAGCGAAGGGGAAAATATATATGGACAATGGGTATAGACTAGAGCTAGGAACAGATCAGAAGAGATTGAAAATCGTGCTCCGAGTTCGGGACCCATACGATCGAACATGATAAAGAATGAGAGGAGCTCTTTGTGCTTTGAATTGAATTAAATTTCGTTAATCTGAGAGCATTATGTCGTGTATTTCTTCATAGAAACAAAGCAGATATTTCAACGTGCATGTAATAATTTACAGCACAAAGAATGTAAATAATACAATTAGAAGCTCGTGCATATATATATAATATTATTTTATATAGTAGTTGTACAAATTAATTCTGTAATTTTCATCCAAGGAATCACCATTGACCATATATACAATCAAAATTATTTAATAAAATATTAAACATATCACTTAATATTAATTTTACTAATTTATATTTTTTGTATTAATTTTTCTGTCAAAAAAAAAAAAAAAAAGAGGAAAAAAATGTTAATGGATCAAATTAGACCGCATGGACCAACTAGACCAATAGCTAATGATCCGGTTCAGCAAAAATGATGGATTAAAATTTTTGGTCCTTGACATCCCCTGGATTGGACCGGACCGGTTAAATCCTTAAATACCATTATGGGTTGGGCAAAGAAGGAGTGAGCATGAAAGACATTGAATGGACCTTATTTTCTGCTTGGTGTGGGCTTTTTTAATAATTAAGGATTTGTTTCAATGTTAAGAGTATTTCAGATGATCAGAGTTTATCTGTAAATAGTAGTGTGTTAAGATGTTTGAATAAATTTTGTGTAAGAATATGGATCCCATTGAGATATGTTTAGATATATGAAGTAAATTGAGAACTGTTTAACTTTTTATACGAGTTGAAAAGGTAATAAGTTTTATCAATGATTGACTTCTTGTTGTAGTAATGGGATAGTTATGAAAAGTTTAAAAAGTAATAGGTCTCATCAGCGATTTGTCTTCTAAATAAATAGTGATGAAAACATGTTGACCCACTTGAGATCATTTCATATGGACATACTTGTGTTCGTTTGAATGCTGAGTATAATCTAATGTATGAAACTACCTCAAATCACCTTGCTATCCAAATACGACTAATAGTATTCTTGTAACTGGGTAAAGAAGAGTGATGATCAAAAGAACGAGGGTGTAGAGACCCAGGGTGCGCTGCAAGAGTACACACACATATTATATATTTATATATATATATATTTATATATGTGTGTGTGTTTAATGGAACAGTCATATATACTGGTCATAATTCAGCTTTTCAAGTTTGTGAAATTACAACTACATTCCCTATTTGTTAATTAAATTTGGAAATTACACCAATCACTTTAATTAGCAAACCACTCAAATCAATGTTCTTACTATTTTATTGATTAATTTATTCGCAAATTAGTAACCAAGTAAAAATACTTTCTAATTTCTAGTTCTAATATCTTTTTTTACCCGTAATCCATGCCATAGTACTCTCACTCCGCATGGTGTGCTTTGCTTGACCATTGAGGTCTTCCATTATTGTCATTAGGTCAACTTTTATTTTACGAGTACGTACTTTAATCTTTATAAGTGATATGCTAAATCTTCATCATTATTAGGATATTTAGGCATGTTTGGATAATGATGTGATGATATGAGAATTCTATGAATAATAGCGAAATGATCTGTGAATAGTAGTAAAATGTTTGAGTTAAGATATTTTATTGGATTTTGGAAAATGAGAAAAAAAAAATTGAATAAAAATATTATAAAGTTAAAAAATTGTTTGAATATAATTTTTTATATTTTATATTTTGAAATTTGAAAATGTTGTATTGTTTTTTGTGTTTTGTTTAAAAATTTTGGAAAGTTATAATAATCAAATAATGATTTGATAAAAAAGTTAAAAATTTGAAATTGAAAAATAGTTTTTGTTTGAGTAATGTTTGGAAAGAAAATTATAAAAGCTTTGAGAGGAGATGAGATTAGTGGTGACAATATGTGACACGACCCATGAACCTAACATGAACACGACACGAAATTAGTGAGTTTGTGTTTGATATAAATAGGTTGAGTAAAAAAGGATTGACATGTTAAGACACGATTAATAAACGAGTCAACCCACTTAATCCAAAATCAACCCACAATAATCCATTTAGATTTTATTCCAGAATTACAATTTTGTTATTGTTGGATTGTAATATTAGTAATTTTCAATATACTTATGTTTTTATTATTAAGATTACAATTCTAGACCTATGCTCATATTTATTATTTAGGGTTTGTAATATTGGTTTTATTATAGATTAAATTTTAAAAAATATTAATATTTTTTATTCGTATGTAGTCTTGTTGTTTTTCTTTAAATATAGTGGCTACTAATAAATATAAATTTTAAAAGAATATTATCAACGGCAATGTAATGAGGAGTAGAATTAGCCCGCAATTGAAATATAAGACGAGCAGAATAGGTGTGAGTATTGAGATGTTCCCCATGGAAGCAAGAGATGATCACACACAAAAGCGAAAACAAAAGGGCTAGCTCCTTTATATTCTTTTATTTTTTTAGTCAAAAAAAATTTTTTTTTTATAGGAAATAGACTTCATTTCATCTATAAAGGAAGTTACAGCTATGATTAGTCAATATAGAGAAAAACTCTGAATACAAGCTAAACTACAAATCTGTTGTACGCCTCCCCACACATAAATTTTTTTGTGACAAGCATTGTCTAAATTTTTAAAAAACTCTCATAAGAGAGTATTAGTCTCTGTATAAAATAGAGATAACCAACCAACCCTCACCTCCAAAGGAGGGAAGGGTATCCAAACCAGTAACCAAACCCCCCATCCTCCAAAGAAGGAGGAGGAGGAGGAGATAATTACCCCATAGGAGGGGTTCCCCTGCTATGGACATAAGTCAAATAGCCTATTTCCTTTTTATTATTAATAAAACAAACACCATAAATACACAGAAAACTGTAAATACACAGAAAATAGAAAAAACATTGAAGAAAACCACTACATTTAGGGCTACACCTCATTCCTCTCCCACCGCCCCCTTCTTCTTTCTTTTCTTTTTTTTTTTCTTTTTTTTTTTCTTTCTTTTTCTGCTTTTCTCCTATGCTGCTTTCTCCCGTGACCTCCTCCCCCGACGCCTCAGCCACCACTGGCTTTGCTGCCACTGTCTCACTCGCCTGCCTCCACCCACCATCTCACTCACATAAGCACAAGCACCCTTGCGACCCCCTCCACCACTGCATAAAGATGTCTCACAACTAATATTGTTGAATTATTGATGTACACGCCAAGCAGCAGTATGCGCGTGCTTCGAAATTTCATACCAGCTTCTGGGGGTGGGCAGCGGGACACCGCACCCCACTACACCACCCCGTTCGCCCCTCCCTCGCCCATGCGGGGGCGCGGAGCAGGGCGGGGGCTACGTCGGCCCCGTAGGGAGCGGGTAGCACCCCTACCAGCTTCCCCAACCCAATTCGTTTTTGGTATTTCCTATCCAAAAGAAATTCGCTTTTGGTAAAAGTAGCATGGTGACTTTATTTGTACAAAAATGCTACTTGCAACCGCCCCTGGGGAACCCGCGGCATCATGTCTGTTGTGACATCTGTGCAACGTCGTGGTTTGCATTTCCCTTGAAGACAGAAGGGGTCGGTTGGCCTCCTTCCCATTTTACCCATCCCAACAAAAACTGCTCTTTTCACCGTCTTCATTTCTTTCTTTTCTACATCCACGAAGCCCCATCGTCCTCCATGAAGTCACCACCCCACGAAGCCGAAGCCCGCTGCAGCGCAGTCTTCATCTTCTCCTCAGTCTTCGTGGTCTCCACGAACCCACGGTTCTGCGAAGTTACTGTCTTCATCTTCTCCACGAAGTCATAGAGCCATGGTTTTGCGAAGTTAAGATTTTGTGATTCCCCCCATTTCTTCCAATCATTTTAGAATTCTTTTGTTCTCGAGAGCCCACAAAGCGGACATGAACAGCTCATATCCAAAAGTTAGAGAAGAAATTAGCAAATGGAAGAAAAAAAGAGGAATAAAAATCTAGAAAAATTCATGGCGTTTTCGGCATCAAGTGGGTCCCTCGTCGAAGCACAAGTGGTTGAGGTACGACGTTTCTCCCCATTTCCCGTCACTTATGAGGCCACGATTGACTTCTGGATGCCAACATTCGAAGGAACTTTCAGATAGAGCAACAAATAATGGTCAAAATTCAAGAAAGCCATTGTTGGCCAATTACAAGCAAAATGATGCTTTGTGCCCAATGAAATATATTACGTAAAACAACTAGAACAAGGCTGCATACAATCGGCGCGAGATACTCATCGTAAGGGAAGCGAACGCGGAGGAGCTGGGTTGCTGAGGGGTGGCTGTACTGATGGCAGGCTGAGCACTAGATAGAGAGAGAGAGAGAGAGAGAGAGAGAGAGAGAGAGAGAGAGAGAGAGAGGAGTGAACGAGAGATTACGGGAGGAAACCGAGAGTAACATAGAGGGAGAGGAGGTAGGGTGCGATGACAGCAACTAACCTGAGGGAGTGGGTGCGACGGCCGGCCTTTTTTGGGCAGGTAATGACAACACGGAGAGAGAGAGCTAGCACCGTGGCTGGCTGGCTGTGGCTCTCGAAAATCCTCTATTTTTCTAGAGCTGAAACAAGGCTCATGGTTTGCTGGGTTCACTTGCAGCATTGAGAACATGGCCTGGGGGTGGGACTGGCTAAGCTGTCATGCATGGGGTTCCATGGGCTGCGGCTTGAAGCTTGCCGATGGTGATGACGTGGAGGTGTAGCATGCATGCCACAGACGTGGGCCTATGGTGTGCATGTTTTACGTGAGGCTTGGCTTCGGCAAGGTGGTGCAGGTTGTACGTGTGGAGGATGTGCAGCGTGGAATTGCCATGTTGCATGCATGGTTGTTTACGTCGTCTGGTGCAAGGTGCTGCATGAGCTGAGCAGTGGCAAGACTGCTGGTCTATGGAGGAGTGGTGGTGCCACGTTGAAACTTGCTTTTGATGGACTTGCGGGATGCACGGGAAAGATTTGAAGATAGTGAAAAGAGCAGTTTTCATGGAGATGGGCAAAATGGGAAAGGAGGTCAACCGGCCCTTCTGTCTTCGAGGGAAATGCAAACGATGACGTTGCACAGATGCCACATCAGACACGATGCCGCGGGGATTCTCCAGGATGGTTGTCTATAGAAGGACTGTTATTTGTAACATGACAAGCTTTTTGTCAAAAAAGCAAACAAAAAACATATAAATTTAAAAAATAATATTATTCAATTCAGTTAGTATCAAGGCACGTAATTTTGAAATGATTTTGTGCTTATATTATTTTATTTAATTAGTTAATTAGTTCGTATTTCTTCCTAGGTATAATATCAGATACAAATTAATTAAGATTTTGCTACATAACTTCTTACTATTTATCTATATTTTATACTCCATACTTTTTAATATTTTTTAATATATTTATTTTAAATATTTTAAATTTTTTATTCACTATTCATATAAAAAATATTTTAAAAAATTTTTAAAAAAAATTTAAAAATGAAGTGTAAAATATAAATAAATAGTTAAAAATTATGAAATTTTTTTAAAATATATAAGTATCAATGGAAAAAATATTACCAGTCTAGCTTTAGAAAAAAGCTGCACATTTGTAAGCCTTTGGAGAATTTTGAAGATTTCATATATCTCTATATATATATATATATATATATATATAAAAAGTATCAATTATTGGTTTAACAGTTTTATTGTTTTCCGTTAAAAATAACGTGTTCCTCTAAACCCGTCCGTTAACTGTGACAAAAAAAAAAGGAACAGAGATGACTTTCTTCTGCCCTCCCTTCCCCATTCCCAAAAATCCAGTTCAGCTTTTTCCTGCTTTTCAGATCGATGTGGAAATAGAGAGATCAAAATCTTATCTTTGCACCGATGAGGATCCATAAAAGGCAGGTTCCCTTGCCTCTATCGTCTCTCTCTCCGGTTCCTCTCTCAGATCCCTTCCTCAACCGGTCTCCGGTGGTTCAACTCCACGGGATGGCGAAATAAATCTGAAACTACACTTCACATTCAGATCCCATCGACAGAAAACAAAGGGGATGAAAAAAAATCCCACAAGAAAGAACAAATTTGGCATGCAACCGAGAAACCAAAACAAAACTACATTTGGACAAAAAAACAAACCAGGATCATTTAAAGGGGGGGGAAAAAAACAAACAAACAAACACTGGAAACAAACTTCGAAAAAAAATTCATAAATTTACCCTTTTCTTCAAAGGCAACGACAGAGACGGGAAACCACGTCTCCTCCGTCCAAGATCTCCACCGCATGAAAGAACCTAACATCACCACAAAACATGAAGAGGACCTTACTGGCCGTTGCGGAAACGTACTGAACCCTTACGCAGAACGTTTTCACCTTCTGTCTCTCTCTGATGTTGCAGAGGTGGAGTTGAATTAATGCTCCATTTCTCCTTTGACGCACACGGGGAAATAAAAAAATGCAGTAATTTTTTTTTTCTTCTCTCTCAAAACACCTGCATGCGGGACCAACAGAAAGGCTTGGATCCCTATATTTAATATATTATAACCCTTTCTCAAAAAAAAAATATATTATATCCCATTACCAATTGGATTTTGTTACACAATTTGGATTACTAAATTTTATACTTTACTTTTTTTTTATTTTTTTAATATTTTTTAAAAATAAAATTTTGAGTTTATTTTTTTTAAAATATTTTAAATTTTTTATTTACTATTCATATAAAAAAATTTGATAAAAAAAATTAAAAAAATTATAAAATATATAAAATATAGAATATAGATAAATAGTAAGAGATTGGGAAGAATTTTTGTTACGACCTTGCCCAAAAAATTAAGGCAGTCCGCTTTCTCCAAATGTTCCATTTTCTTTTTGATAATATTTTTTTCCTTACATAATGGAGAAAGTAATTATTGTGATCACATAGAGTACTACTGACTGATCTCATCTTTCGAAGTTAATGTATTGCATGTATAACGCACAAAAGTGGCCGGCAATAAATCAGAGGACCAAAGTTGAGCTCATTTTTCAATTTTTTATCGAAATATATTTTGTAAATTTATATTAAATTTGTTTAGCATATATATTATTAGGGTAGTTATATATATTATTTTATTTTCAAATCTTTAGTTCATATATTAGTATGCATATTACTAGATTGAATGGATATATAATCCAGTGTTGATTTTTTCGGTGATTTTTTTCTTTCATTTTCTTGTAAAGTTTTTTTTCGTTGTGTCATTTTCAATGAATATATATGTTGTTTTTTTTGTCAAATACAACATTCTTTCCTTTAGTTCTGTAATTTTCGTATTTGTAAGTAAATGTACTTTTTTTCGGATTAGCATGTATATTAATTTCTTTTCCATCTATCTATATATATATATAACAATATGATATATATATATATAAGATTAACATATATATTTTTACACATTGGGCGAGAGAGCATATGAGGCTGATTTTAGGCAAATTTATGTTTATGGTAATTTTAAAAATATAGGTGAATCAAATCAAATAATTTTATTAAAAAATAATATATCTACTTGTGAAAATTTTGTAAATTATAGAGATGGGTTGTTAATAAGATAAAAACGTAAAAAACTTTGAATAGGGCATGCGTGCTCTATGCTTAAACTTGAAAATAAAGTTAGAAAATAAATTTTCACAAAAATAATTCCACTCAACCACTCCACCAAGATGCTTGAATTTCACAAAATCTTAAAAATAGTGTCAATCATTTGAAGATTTATCTAGCAGCTTCCTAATCATTTTTTTTAAATATAAGTTAGCAGCTTCATAATCATATATGTACATTTGTTTTTTTCTCATCTCAATTCAAAATTATTTTGATAATTCTCAAATTTAGTTATAATTAGTTAGATATTTTGTTATGTCAATGTTAAATTTTATTAATCCGATATTTTGTTAGATATTTTGTTAGTTAGATATTTTATTAGATATTTTGTTATAATTAGTAGATCATCCTGGTTCTTTGCAACATATTTCAACTCGATACTTCTCGGTTAGTGAAACAATTTCATATCATTAATTTTTATTGATGTTGGTTTTATGTGTGTTTGTTTTCTAATAATTGTTTCATTTATATTTCAGTTTTATCTTTATGAGTTTGATTTTTTCTTTGGTTTGGATTCGCTTCCGTGAGTCAGTCTGATGATTCTTTGGTTGAATTGCTTCAAAGTCTAGCAGGCATGGATATAACATTTCAGGCACTCAAGGTAAATTATGCTACCAGATTTTTCTTGGTATTTTTAAATTAACCTTTGAATTATAACGATTATCAAATATTTATTCATTTGTTGTTATTTTGAATTATAGGAGACTGATATAGGAAGGCATGTGAATCGATTGCAAAACCATTCATCAAGCGATGTCCGGAGATTGGTGAAGCTATT
This sequence comes from Pterocarya stenoptera, assembly GCA_003123785.1. NCBI lineage: Eukaryota > Viridiplantae > Streptophyta > Magnoliopsida > Fagales > Juglandaceae > Pterocarya > Pterocarya stenoptera. The sequence continues at coordinate 62,691 of QEOT01124312.1, read as the reverse complement.
AGTCAGGTTTTGAACCACCAAAATTTAAGAGAAATATGTACAAATGTTCTTATTTTTTTTGTTTCTAATCTTGCACATGATAGTGCAAGTGTTGGAGAAAGTTGTTCAAGATTTATTGCGATGGTTTTGTTTTGGTCAGGAAGTGGAAGGATATGCGTGTTCGGATTAACATTGATATCTCGAAACCTTTGTTACGTGGAAAAATGCTTAATCTTGGTTCTGGCGATCCGGTCTGGATTAGATTCTCTTATGAAAGACTCCCTAATTTTTGTTATTGTTGTGGATGTCTTGGCCATAGTCATCTTGATTGCGAGCAGTGGAAGCCTGGCCAAGGAAAGTCTGAAGAGGAATGCTTCCCTTATGGAAGCTGGATGCGTGCGGGAAATCCAGGTTTTCGAAGATGGTCCCACAGGCCACACCCGAGTGACAAAGGAAATCGAACACCGGCTTCTGTGCCGGTGTCTGGTTCAGCAGGTTCGACTAAGGCATCTGGCATGAATGGTAGCGAGGCTGAGGTGAGAAAGGAACATGAAGTGGGTAAGGATCAACATCAATCTGACAAGAGTGGGATACCTGATCCTTTGGAATCGGTGCCATTCCTAAATCCCAGAAATCCCGGCTTGAAGGATTTGGTGTCTAGGAAAGGTATGGGCGCTGAGGTAATGCCAGACCCTGATGAGGGGATGGGGCAGTCGGTTAACATGCGGACTGGGGATGCTCAGAATCCCATGGTCTTCGGAGTGAATAGAATGGTGGGTGAGCAGAACACAGACGTGGCGGGAAATGATGTGGATCAGGCTTCGAGTGAAGTGAGGGCGGGAAAGGATGTGAACCAGACAGAATTACAAATGGGCCGGCAGGATATTGGGACGGAGCCCATGTCTTTCCAACAAGAAGGCCCAGTTGTGACGATACGAAAGGGGCCTGATGTTTTGAAAGGGGCTAAATGGAAACGTATGGCCCATCTGACTAGTAACTCCAGTCTAAAGACAGATAGCTCTCTTCGGTTACCTTCATCCCGTAAACGAAAGATAAAGATAGATCAAGGTGCGGATACAGGAAGAATTACTAAGCGGAGACATGGAAGGGTCTCTTCGGGGGGGGGGGGACCTGCGGGGACCCAGACTTCTATATCGGCGGTGGCTGGTGAACAGCACCGCCGAGAATCATGAAAATCCTCAGCTGGAATGTCCGTGGGCTTGGGAACCCACGCGGCATTCGAACCCTTCGCGATCTTATCAAGAAGGAAGCTCCCGATATTGTATTTCTCCAAGAAACCAGATTACAGGTGCGTGATTTTGATTTCTGCAAGTTTAAACTCGGCTATAGTAACTGTTTGGCAGTAAGTAGTGAAGGTAGGAGTGGGGGTATTGCGATGCTGTGGGGAAGGGACGTTAACTTAACGATTCTGAGTTACTCTAAATTCCACATTGATGCCTGTGTAATTGTGGATGGTAGTAGCACTGATGAGGTTTTTATTACGGGGGTTTATGGTCATCCGGAGCATAGCCATAGACACAGAACGTGGAATTTAATCCGATCCTTATGTAGACGGGCGGATGAGGCCTGGCTGGTGTTTGGGGATTTTAATGAAATCCTCTATCAGCATGAGAAATGGGGTGGCCGTGATAGGCCTGAGAGACAGATGCAGGATTTTCGAGAGGTAGTAAATGACTGTTCTTTGAGGGACATTGGGTTTTGTGGTCCAAAATATACCTGGTGTAACGGTAGGGAGTCTAGCTCGTGTATCAGTGTCCGACTGGATAGATTTTTTGGGAACCCACTTTGGTGGTCTCGATTTGCACAAGCGAAAGTTACTCATGAAGGGGCTGCTTACTCGGACCACATACCCATTTGTTTGCAATCAGAAGCACCTGCATTGGAGAGGAGACGGGAGAAGCTTTTCAGGTTCGAAGCAATGTGGCTAGGAGAGGAAGGCTGTGATGCCATTGTAGAAGAGGCATGGAAAAGGGGTACTGACAGAAGTTCCATGATCGAGGTGATGAAGATGATCTCAGAATGTGGAACTAGCTTACAAGCTTGGAATCTTTCTAGCTTTGGCCATGTGCAGAAGAACCTAAAAAAAGCAAAACTGAGGTTAAAACAATTGCAAGAAAGTGACCCAATGAATTTTAGAAGCGCTGAACAGAGGAAAATTAGGGAGGATATTCAGAAGTGGCTTGAGCGAGATGAAGTTATG
>QEOT01124312.1:20788-57377 GCA_003123785.1 Pterocarya stenoptera | reverse complement strand
AAAAAAAAAAAAAAAAACATACGTGGTGGTGGTCATCATGAGTACATGCAGGGTCTATTTGAGAGAGAGAGAGAGATCAGAGAGCTTTTGTGGAATAATGGCACCGTTACATTATTTGAAGTGGTCTAATTTGGTTGCATTTTCAATGTACATATGTGTGTGCTAGCAGCACTAATGCTTAAAAGAATGTTTCACCCGGCCCATTAAATAAAAATAATAATCGATAACCTCAGAATATTATAGCTGGGTTGACAAGTCTTGCACGTTTCTGGTAAAAACATGGACCAGTTCACTTAATCTCTCTCTATAAATAGGGATTTGTCCATCCAACATTCCTCATTCCCTCCCAAGCAATATTATTTACACATATCAGTACTAAAACGCAGAGATAGATCATAGCCTCGGATATGATGAACTCCAAGGTTGTTCCTAAGTACGCCATTGTAACTCTGGCTCTGTTGGCTTTCGCTTGTTCCCTCGCCTCTGCCTATGACCCCAGTCCCTTGCAAGACTTTTGTGTTGCAATAGACAATCCTGCTTCTGCTGGTATGTACACATTATTATTGCTATATTCTTGGATTGTATTTTCTACATAATATGTGTATATATAGTCATGATGATAACAAACATTTTCTTTCTTTCTACAGTATTTGTGAATGGGAAGTTTTGCAAGGACCCAAAGCTTGTCACTGCTGATGATTTCTTCCGCTCAGTGAACATTCCCGGAAACACCTCAAATAAAGTGGGGTCAAATGTCACTGCTGTGACTGTGGAACAACTACCAGGCCTCAACACTCTAGGCATATCCTTGGCTCGCATCGACTTTGCACCACATGGCTTAAATCCTCCCCACACCCACCCTCACGGCACTGAGTTTCTTGTAGTCATAGAAGGTACTCTTCATGTTGGCTTTGTCACATCCAATGCAGACGGTAACCGCCTCTTCACCAAAGTTCTAAACAAAGGAGACGTCTTTGTGTTCCCAATTGGTCTTATTCACTTCCAGTTGAACGTGGGAAATATGAAGGCTGTTGCATTTGCTGGTCTGAGCAGCCAGAATCCTGGAGTCATCACCATAGCCAATGCAGTCTTTGGATCCAATCCTCCCATCAATCAAGATGTTCTCACCAAGGCCTTCCAAGTAGACAAGAATCTGGTTACCCATCTTCAGCAACAGTTCTAATTGCCTAAACTAAAATCATAGATTTCAAGATATATTTGTAATATTACTTACCGGCAATAAACCATTAGATCATGGTGTGGTTAAGTTTGTCATGTTTCCCAGCTTGTAACGTTATTGAAATTATTTTATTGAAATAAAATGGTTATTTATTAATACTCTCTTTGTTATAATGATCAACGAGTGTGATTGAACTTAATTGCATTTTGAATACGTTGATGTCAAGAGATATCATTTGAATACATACGATTTTAATGAAATAAAATGCAGTGCGCGTTAAGCATGCAGATTAAGGGTTTGTTTGGGGTTGCATTAGAGGTTGTAAAATAATTACTTAAATAACCTTAAAAGCTCTTTAATGATAAAATTAGATTGTTTGATTGTTACTTATTAAAATATTTTATTATCTCAAAACAACTGAGAAATATATTTTAAGAAAAATATCATTGTAATGGTTTTCTTAGTCATGTGCGTGCTTTTCCGAATAATGCGGAGCCACTACAACAAAAACGGTCTTTTTCGACCAATTTATCGCGACCAAAAGACTATTCGCAATTTTAAAGAAGACTGTTAATGAACAAAAAAGTTTATACAACTTTTAGATAATTATAGTTTTGCCTTTTGATCTTATCACATGTATGATACTACCTCAAATGACCTTTTATGTTATTTCTACCACAAAAAAAAACTATTATTATTATTATTTTTTTCAAACAAATGTAAAATGTTTAATAAAAGTGCTTTGGACATATTGTTACTAAACAGTAAATAAGTCTTTAATAGTACTAACTCTTATTACTCAAGCTCTACAACTAAAAACTAAGTTAAAAGTTATATTATCTATTGTAATCCCAAACATGCACTAAACTTCGAATCCCCAATTACAATACGAACGGAACTAACATCATTCAATTAAACAGGGTCAATCAATTTTAGGAGCTAATGATTTTCATTACATAATTCAGTTCAAACGATAAATTATTGTTTTAATGGTATTTACAAGTTAGGCTGATTTTTGGATGAGTTTCATGCCTGACTTTTAGGGACGAGAAAAATTTTGTTCCAACAAGGTATCATCCCTAAAAGTCAAATTTTTTGTAGAATTAGTTTCTGTCATGTATTAATATGTCACATATGTCACAAAAATATTGCTGAAATGGCTAACCATTTCACAATATTTCACATGAATAAATCTTAGAGAAAATGGCAAAACTTAAAAAAGATAGAGATGAAACTTTATACTTCTTATAAAACTAAGATGCTAACAATGCTCCTCCTCTAAAATTTATCCTGAGGAATCATATTTTCATAAATTAGGCATGAACGAGTACTACGCCTTGGAGTTCAGCAGCAGCTACATCTTCATAAGAATTTTTCTTTGATGGCAAACATCAACTTCATTAATAATAAGAAGATTTCAGACATTTATCAAGCCAAAATCTTGAGAAAGAAAGTCTGGAATACAATCTCACCACATTTCAATGCTCTCAACATTCCAAGCATTACCAGCAAGCCTATGGGATGCCATATTACCCTCCCTATGGACACGATTAAAAGAACATTCGCCAAAACATTTCTTAAGATTTTGGATCTCTCTAAATAGGACTCCAAGAATGTAATCTTCCATATTGTTATGTTGTAAAGCTTCTACAAGCATCAAAGAATCACTCTCCACTATTAGCTTTGAGATACCCATACTTACACATAATTGTAGCCCTCTGAAAATGGCTAAAAGGTCAATAGCCTCTGAATCATTGACTTCATGTTCAACCTTACTTACTTGCTACCATAACCACATTGCCCTTGTCATCTCTTAGAATCACATCTATCCCTGCCTTATGAAGATCACAAAAAGTAGCTCCATTTGTATTAAGCTTCAGCTTATCAACTGGAGGTGGTTTCCACTGAAATGATGTTTAAGTTGAACTTGTGGTTTCAACTTAACTTCCTTGTGACTACGCATAAGGACCAAACATTTCCTGCAACCTGTCTTGGATTCAAACAGACCTTCTCATACTCTATCTTATTCCTTGTATACCAAAATCCCCAAGCTAAAGTAAAGAATAACGCCAACTTTTCCTTCTCCTTCTCCTCAATGATTTTTAAAGCTGCATCAAAGACTTTAAGACTTGCATTGCTGTCCAAATTAGGCATAAATTCTCGCCATAACCCTCTAATTTGACTACAGCTGATAAGTGCATGATGGAGATCTTCAACTTGATGAGAGTAGAAATTGCACTTCACCTCTGATATCACCTGTTTCTTCAACAAATTCTCTTTAGTTGGAAGCCCTTCTTTACAAGCACGCCAAGCAAAGATTTTTATTTTATTAGGAACTGGCATTTTCCACAAAATCTAATGTCTATTAACATTAGAAGATTCTGCTGTGAGGGTCCTCATATGACTTGTGATAAAACTGTAAAAGCTTCTAACAGTAAACCTTCCACTTCTTTCATGAGCCCAGACCCACTTATCTGCAATGTCACTAGGATTATCACCACTTTCATAATGTCTGCTGCTCATTTGGATTGAAGAGAGATCTAATTTTTTCAATATTCCACCATCTTGTAGATTCATCAATGATAGAAGCCACTAATTCTTCTCTGTTTTCCTTTATAATAAAGACTTATGACCTGGAACCCACTGATCAAGCCACAATATAGGAGAGTTTCCATCCCAATCCGCCATCTACACCCTGCTTTGAGCCACTTCTTGGCTTCCCAAATTCCCCTCCATGTGTATAAGAAACAAGTACCCAATCAAGCTTCTAAAAAAGTTATTTTTGAGAAATACCTTGCCTTGAAAAGCCTGTGCAGTAATGAATTGTCATTCTGTAAAAGTCTCAAACCTTGCTTAGCTAGTAAAGTAGGTTAAAAGTTCTCAGATCTTTGAATCCCAACCCCCTATGGATTTTCTGTCACACATTCTATTCTAGCTGATCCAATGAATTCTTTTCTCGTCATCCTTTTGGCCCATCCAGAACTTAGACATCAACCCTTCCAACTCATACCACAAACTAGTGTTGACTTATGCCATATACTGCATGTGACACCCTCGATTTTGGCTTGTGATTTAACAGTAGTCGTGATGTTGGGATATTGGCCACTTGGACCAAATAACCCCAACACATTGTGACCATAAAGTGTGTGCAAACATGCAATAAAGTGTGCAGATAAATCGCAGTGGAAAATTTAACAGGCCAATCATTAATTCTAACAGTACTAGCAAATTAAATTACATCATCAATCTAATATTCATAAGCCAAAACTCTTTCAACCATTGACAAAAGAATATTATTACGTCTCCCAAGAATAACAAAGAGCCAAAAGTTAAAATTTAATTAAGTACAGAGGGGAAATAATCCCAATCTTTACTCCTTTAGGCCGAACCGAACCTCTATAGTCGTACCTATCATGATCTGCATCAAACTTTACGGTTCCATGATGATCTGCATCAAAATTTACGGTTCCACCTCTGTGGAACCGCATGTGGGAACACCAAAGTGAGATTTCACAAAATCTCAATAAGTGAAACAAAATCTAACATTCAAAATACATGTAGGTGATGAAAGTTATGTGTATTGGTTCTGTATGTTTACATGATAATCATCGATTGAGATGCTTCCTAATAGGACATGAAAGTATTTGTGGGAGGAAGAGAGAGTGGATTAGTAAATGGTGTTTATCTTTCTTTTTCTTAGAGCATAAGAATATTGTCAAAATCATTCACAACTCATACGGACATTCCTTCTTCTTCTTTTTTCTCAAACCAGATGATGATTTATAAATCACTCATCATAGCACTGCACCAAACAAATATATCGTAATATATATATTGGTGTTGCATGTACAAAACCAACTTATTGTATAGACTAAATGTGCACAGCACAGACTAAAAACAAATTCAACAGGTGCTCAATGATCTATAAGTACGTTCCTTGTTTTAAAATAGTGCCTCTATCCCTTTTCTGCTGGCAACTTACACCCTAATTTTGAGTGCAAATCATAAGATTTCTCAAATTTAAGACCAATTTCGTGCTATTGATGTAATAAAAAGGGAAACAGAACAAAGAAGAGACAACGTTGTTATACCTGATTGTTAGGTACAAAATAAATTAGCCCCAGTCCACCGTGTGACATCATCAAAGACAGAAGGGAGAGAAGGAAGAGAAAGAAAAGAGAAGAGCTAATCAAAGAGGTGAAAGTAAGGAAAGTCAAGTCAGACACACAAAAGTAAAATACGACAGGAACATAAAGCTGACATCTCATCAACCACTTCCAGGAGATCTCGATAAAAGGGAATTTCCAGAGTACAAGCTATCATAGGCTTCTTGGGGGGCTTCTTCTACCTTCATTTTGGAAACTCTAGATACATTATCTTCTTCTTTTAGGCAAGAGGGTCCTCAACCTTCATTGTACTACCTCTATGGTACTGAGAGATACGTGAGACCATATGCATGAGAGACTGTATAAATTACCAAGTATAGTGGATTTGCCATCCAAACACCATGTGGACATAGACTTTATATATGATATGTCAAACCATGTAAATATGTGTATCTCTCTCATTTATTTATTGTTTATTTTTGTGGTTGAAAGTAGGGATACCATACACTTAAGGCCACTATATTGCCAGGATGTCTCCTTCTTCCTTTCCGGCATGTACCAAAAAATGCATCAACAATTAACACTGTACGTGGGATCGACTTATTCTCTACAAAAGAAATGGAAGAAGGATGATAATGTTGTGAAATGTTATGCAAAACACACACACCAACGATGGCAAATAAAGTAAAAGCAACACAATCAAGAACACGACGCACAATATACGTGGTTCGGCAAATTGCCTACGTCCACAGAGCTGCAAAAATCTGATTAACTAGAGGAGATTACAATCACTCAATCTCAACTCACACTCTCTAGGACTTTTTGCTCTCCCACACAACATGCACTCATAAGACAATTGTTCTCTCTAAAAAATATGCTTGAGACAGTACAACACAAGTCTAATATAATGTATATATAGTATACAGCATGGAAACCTTAATCCTAGCAAAACTGCGTACTTCACTCGAGCGGTGTGTCGAGCGCACCTCGAGCGAACAACCAAATGAACATTGGCTCAAGCGGAGTGTTGAGCGAGGGTCAAGCGAACACTAGGGTTTGCATTTCGCTCAAGTGGAGTGTCGAGCGGGACTCGAGCTTACCTTTGCCTGACATCACTCCAGCAGATAGAGACCTTGCTTGAGCGAACTTTGGTTCGAGCCAACAGTTGAGCCAACTTTCAGCAAACACCTTTTCAGCTCCAAAACCAATCTCCACATATACCCCAACAATCTCCCACTTGGAGACTGGGTCTCCACATGCCAGCCACTGTTTCTAGCCAAGCCCTATCATCTTTGCAGCTCACAGCTCCCGTCTTCAAGCCAGAAGACGCACTAAAGTCAAGCCCGACTTCAGTTTTCCACGTACGTCGCCCTTAGTCAGCACATCCACAGGGCGACTCACAACTCCCACTGCACTAGGAGTATCCGGTCTCGAACCGATCTTTGCAACCTTAGCTAACTTTCCCAGGCTTTTATGAGGAACGACAAAGTTGACTCCCTTTGGCTTCCTCACATGTATCGCACGATCAAGCCTACCTTTTTGCACATTTGTATTTCCCTGCACATCACTGGACCCTGATGTTAAATACAAAGAGTTAGATCTCTTACCATGCGCTAAGACCAACACACCTTAGTGATCTTCCAAGCTCCTTCAGAGAACGCTACTGCAAAACCTCTGTCATCAAGCTGTCCCACAGAGATCAGATTTTTCTTCAGATTTGGAACATGTCTGATTTGCTGTAAAGTCCACACACTCCTATTTGGAAGTTTGATGTGTACATCACCCACTCCCACTACATCCAGTGCCTCTCCATCAGCCGCATACATCTTCCCAAAATTACCAGCAACATAATTTTGCATGATTTCTCGATGTGAGGTGCTATGAAATGAAGACCCTGAATCCAAAACCCAATCATCAATCGGACTGTGCACTGCAAGGAGAAAGGCATCATGAATTTCATCTGCCACTACATTCACATCATCATCATAAGAACTTTCTTGATTCCTGCAGTTTCTCTTGATGTGGCTCGGCTTGCCACAACTCCAGCATGTAATCTGCTGCCCATATCTCATCTTGCTCTTCCCTCTGCTCTTGGAGCTTGACCTGCCATGTCTTCTGCCCCCATTGTCAACAATCAGGGCAGATCCTGAACCCGAGGACTCATCTGAGTCTCTCCTACGTACCTCTTCAGCACGTACCCTGTCACGTATGTCATCATAGTTCAGTTTTGCCTTGTCGGCTAAACTACTCACAGCCATCCTCATGGCCTCCCAACTATTTGGCAACAATGCCAACATAATCAATACTCTAATCTCATCACCAAACTCAATCTCTACAGAAGACAGTTGATTTGTGATTGTATTGAATTCATTCAAGTGTTGGGCTACAGACATACCTTCCGACATCTTCAGATTGAACAATTTCTTCATCAAGTGCACCTTATTGTTCGCCGACGGCTTTTCATACATACCTGATAAAGTCGTCATGAGATCCACCGTGGTTCTCTCCTTACTAACATTGTGTGCCACCGTTTTAGACAAGGTCAGTCGACCAAGCCCTAGAACCTGTTGATCTAACAGGGTTCACTCAGCATCAGCTATGCTTTCCAGCTTCTTTCCCAACAGTGGAAGGTAGAGCCTCTTTCCATAGAGATAATCCTCAATCTGCATCTTCCAGTGCCCAAAATCAGTGCTGTCAAACTTCTCGATCCTAGGTGCGTTCACTTTATCTCCAGCCATCATTCTCCTTCAGATCCAACCTTGGCTCTGATACCAGTTGTTGTGAAATGTTATGCAAAACACACACACCAACGATGGCAAATAAAGTAAAAGCAACACAATCAAGAGCACGACTCACAATATACGTGGTTTGGCAAATTACCTATGTCCACAGAGCTGCAGAAATCTGATTAACTAGAGGAGATTACAATCACTCAATCTCAACTCACACTCTCTAGGGCTTTTTGCTCTCTCACACAATATGCACTCACAAGACAATTGTTCTCTCTCAAAAATATGCTTGAGACCGTACAACACAATTCTAATATGATGTATATATAGTATACGGTGTGGGAACCCTAATGTTGGCAAAACTACGTACTTCGCTCGAGCGGCGTGTCGAGCGCGCCTCGAGCGAATAGCCAAATGAACAATGGCTCGAGCGGAGTGTCGAGGGAGGGTCGAGCGAACACTAGGGTTTACGTCTTGCTCAAGCGGAGTGTCGAGCGGGACTCAAGCGTACCTCTCTACTTGACTTCGCTCGAGGGGCTAGAGACCTTGCTCGAGCGAACTTTGGCTTGAGCCAACAGTCGAGCCAACTTTCAGCAAACACCTTTTCAGCTCCAAAACCAGTCTCCACATATACCCCAACAGATAATTCTCTGGCTCACAAGATCGTCTCCAAAGAAGCAAACAAGATCCCCTCAAGTACTCATCTCTTATTTCTTATTTTGTTAATAGTACTGTTACCATGACAAGGAGAGGAAAAAAGAGAAGAAGGGCGCCTAGATTTCATTATATATAATTAGAAAAATGCTTAATTGATCTAGACCAGATTTCTTGTCGCAAATACACGGTCCAGAATAACATTTTTCTTCTGGTGTACATGCATCCAGTTTTGAAGAGAATGTGAAAGATCATTAACAGACAATTAGCTGGTACGTATAAGTATAACGAAACAAAATAAAGGAAAAAACGTACGTACAATACTTGAATTGTAGTGGAGAATAATAACAAGTAACAACGGAATCAATTAACATGAGCATGCATGGACATAATAACTATGGATAAGGATCTTTTAATATTTCATTTGATCAAATCGATAGCATATATATATATATATCTATCAATCAAGATCACTTCTAAAAACACAATGACTAAAAAATACTTTATGGATATATAGTAGTACTGTATATATAAAATGGAGATCAGATCCTATTTTTTTTTTGAAATGGCGAATCTCGTATCATTAAAACCGGACATACAAATTTGACTTAAAAATAAGTCAATTACAACCAATAAAAGCGCCCCAGCGCACATCCGTGGCTGACATGGTCTAGTCCCACGGCACACCTCTACAGACAAAAGTCTGAGAGATAGCACATCTCTGTCCAAAACCAGAGATAACAGATAACAACTTAAAACAGACTCCATCCCCGACTAAGCAGGACATGGAGGAGGAACACCCCGATCCCTCCGCTACGTGGAGTGGGGAGAAAACACCATTCCGGACCAAGGCCGAATGGGAAACACCATTTCTGTGATTTCTTAAAATTAAAGACAAAACATAAAGAAAATTACAATGTAAAACACTGTAAACGGAAAATCAGTGCACACAAAACACAACATATGGCGGGAAAACCGACGGTCGAGCTTTGGAGATCCAGTGACGCCGGTTCCGAATCGGCAGCTCGATGCGGCGTCAGATGATACCAGGGTGGCGCGTGGGTTCAACGCGCGGCGAGCTCTGAATCTGCGATCTGCGCGTGCGGGCTACGCGCCGCTTCGATGGAGGCCGCATTACGGGGTTTTGCAGATCGGCGGCAGGGAAGACTCCTCGTGGGGCGCGTGTATATAGATGGTCACCGGATCACCTCGCACCGACTCCCCCTTATTAGCCGAAACCTGAAAAAGAAAACCAAAAAAACCGGAACCGTCGGAGACACAGGGCCGACGTTAGGGAGGGAGGAGAGTAGCGGGAGGAGGGAGCCGGAGCTCCCCCTCCCCCCAGCTGTGATCGAACGGAGGGGCTTTTGAGAGAGGGGGCTTTTGAGAGAGGTTTTGAGAGAGGGGGCCGACGTTCGGTCTGGAAACCGAGATCAGATCCTATTGATCTAGGCGTGATCAAGATCAGCCACCTGGTAATGGTTCTATCCTACGTGTCACGTTGATTTATGATCACTAAGTCGATATGTTTAATTTTAGCAAATTCGACAACGAAGAATATTGTCTTGTACATGTTGTTTAGCATGATGATATAACAACCAACATTAATTCTCGTTGTAAAAAACATAAGATGATCATATTGCATGTAGGTAATATTTATATATATAAAAGAATAATTTTTATTTTAAAATTTATCATGTTATATCTTCGATTATTTTAAAAAATAGAATGATAAGATCAAATATATAATATTTTACACTAAATAACTAAATAGATAGCATCTATTTCAAGTTAAATAAAAATGATCCTAGTATTCCATAATTTCCCTGAGGAAGAAGAAGGGGCTTCGCTCATAGAGAAAGACGCGCGTACAAGAAACTCCAGGTTTTTTCAGTTCGGATGTGAATCATGATGGGTAAAATGATGGCTGGGTGCAAAATGTAGAGATCAATAGAATCAATAATAGTGATCATTAATATTATTTGAAATGCCTGTGCAATGAGGACGCATGCAGTACACGATGCCTCACATTGTTAATTATCGTATTCAAGTCAATAATGATGGAAGAATATCGAGGTACTGAGAAAGGCCCATTCTTAATTAGTACATGAGCTTATCACAAAATATTATATATCAAGGTGAGAAAGGCATGCAGCAGATCAATATTTTAAAGGCATATTTGGACGGACATTCAGACCAAGCTGATCAAAACTCAAAAAATGGGTATATATATATATATATTCATGGAGTATAATTATATATACACGAAGACAAATGGGACAACGTATATACAAAACGACGGTATATATCTTGAAGTATTATTCAAACCCATGCACGTACGTAGTAATTGACGATTTAACACAAAATTCTGATCCTCGTATGATCACATTGCCCGAGTAATTTACATCTAAGAAAGGAAAAAAATTAATTCTCTCTGAATATCTAAAAGGAATTAATGGGAAATTAGTTGTTGTAATTGCATACGTGATACGTGGTGGTGGTGATCAGTTTGAGAGAGAGAGAGCTGGGTCAATGTAATACAGCTCAATATTTGTGGAATAATGAAAGTACTGCATGCACCGTTCCATTATTTGCAGGGGTCGAATTTGGTTGCATTTTCAATGTATATGTGTGAGCAATAGTGGTTAAAGAAAGTTTCCACCATCAAAGAAAAAATAATAATAATCGATAACCTTTGATTAATTAAAGAGTTGACAATTATTACACGTTTATGGACAAAACATGATGGACCAGTTCATGATCAGTTAATTCCTCTCTATAAATAGACATGTGACCATCCAACAATTCTCATTCCCTCCCTGCCAATATTAATTACTTACTTACATAGATCAGTACTAAAACCCAGAGATAAATCATATATAGCCTCAAATATGATGAACTCCAAGGTTGTTCCTAATTACGCCCTTGTAACTGTGGCCCTGTTGGCTTTCGCTTGTTCCCTCGCCTCTGCCTATGACCCCAGTCCCCTGCAGGACTTTTGTGTTGCAATCGACAATCCTGCTTCTGCTGGTATGTACGCATTATTATTGCTATATTCTTGGATTGTATTTTCTGCATAATATGTGTATATATAGTCATGATAATAACAAACATTTTCTTTTCTTTCTTTCTGCAGTATTTGTGAATGGGAAGTTTTGCAAGGACCCAAAGCTTGTCACTGCTGATGATTTCTTCCGCTCCGTGAATATTCCCGGAAACACCTCAAATAAAGTGGGGTCGAACGTCACCGCTGTGACTGTGGAACAACTACCAGGCCTCAACACCCTAGGCATATCCTTGGCTCGCATCGACTTTGCACCACGTGGCTTAAATCCTCCCCACACCCACCCTCGCGGCACTGAGTTTCTTGTAGTCATAGAAGGTACTCTTCATGTTGGCTTTGTCACATCCAATGCAGACGGTAACCGCCTCTTCACCAAAGTTCTAAACAAGGGAGATGTCTTTGTGTTCCCAATTGGTCTCATTCACTTCCAATTAAACGTCGGAAATACCAAAGCCGTTGCCTTTGCCGGTCTGAGCAGCCAGAATCCTGGGGTCATCACCATAGCCAATGCAGTCTTTGGATCCAATCCTCCCATCAATCAAGATGTTCTCACCAAGGCCTTCCAAGTGGACAAGAATGTGGTTAACTATCTTCAGCAACAGTTCTAACTAACTTCCTAAACTAAAATCATAGATTTCAAGACATATTTGCGATAAACCATGAGATGGTGTGATTAAGTTTGTCAATGTTTCCCAGCTTGTAACCTCATTGAAATTATTTTATTGAAATAAAATGGTTGTTTATAATTTACAGTCTCTTTGTTATAATCATCAACAAGTGTTATTCAACTTAATTGCATTTACAGTCTCTTTGTTATAATCATCAACACATGAATTTAATGGATAGGATTCAATTGAATTTATTATTGAAATTTATTACTTGAAATGTATAAAATGCCTTGTCACGATAATTCTTAGTCAATAATTGAGGAAAGGAATATAAAAAAGACAACAACATCTGCGAGTTTGTTTTTGGATTGTTCGAAGCAAAAATACATTAATTAAAGGAGTCGAATTTGTATGGTATTTTCAATATCTGCGAGTACTTGTAGTTGTTAAGAATGGTTCTT
Source organism: Pterocarya stenoptera (assembly GCA_003123785.1). Taxonomy (NCBI): domain Eukaryota; kingdom Viridiplantae; phylum Streptophyta; class Magnoliopsida; order Fagales; family Juglandaceae; genus Pterocarya; species Pterocarya stenoptera. The sequence continues at coordinate 44,575 of QEOT01124312.1, read as the reverse complement.
CCCATTAGATAAACAAATTTGTTAAAAGCTAATCAAGAATCTGCCAAGTCCTACCTGCTGATCCTTGCAGGGAAAGACATAGACCGATTCATGAGTAACTCCCCTACATAAATAACTAGGCATGCTCCCATGCAACATTATTTACCCTCCCAAAGCAAGAATATACGTACAAAATACTGATAGCCTCAAAGATGATGAAAAGTGTTCCCAAGTATCTTGTAACCGTGGCCCAATTCGCTTTGGCTTTGGCTTTCTGATCTGCCTCTGCCTTTGATCCTAGTCCTCTTTAAGACTTTTGTATCGCAATCAAGTACAGTTCCAGTGCTGATCGTTAGTACACCTGTTGGAAATAGTTTCAATTAGCATCTAGATTGTGTTACTTTTGGCATCACATGTTTAATTTCTACCAATATTATGGGAAGTGTAAACTTGTTGTGATAATAACATTTAACAAACTCTTTCTATAGTGCTTGTGAATGGAGATTAGTTCTGTAGCGACCCAAAGCTTGCTACAACCGATAATTTCTTGATGTAGGAGGATCCGAGTTAGATGATGCTGAGTTGTCAGACTGCACGTTGACCGCCCTGAAATACCTTGAGGTGGTAGATCAGCGCAAAAAGGGCAAGAAATCGTGATCTTTCCTTGATTGGGGCAGTTTTCGGCATGTTTCGATATTTTGGCCATAACTTTGGTTAGGATATCAGAATCGCGCATATGACCATAATTCGGAAAGCTCTTTTTAGTGCGCACGTCTTGGTGTACATCATTTTTTAGGCCAAATTCCACAGTTTCCCCACTAATTTTTTGTCTTTTATGGTAATATTTCATTTACTGTTTTGGAAGTGATTCTGAGCTCGATTTAGGCCAGATTTTTAGAAAATTACATGATATTTTATTACGTATATAATTTTGGCATGATTATTGAAATTTTTCTATTTTTGGTAAAATTCTGATACAGTTGATTTTCAGCTATTACAGCCCAGCTTGTAGATTGATTTCGTCATTCTTGAATATTGATAATTTGAATTGAACATCAGAGACGTTTTCTTTGTATTTTTTGGGCGATTATCTTGTTTTCTTTCCTGTGAATTATTTGTTGAAACTAGTCTACAGATTAATCGCTATTCTGTCCAGCGTCAGTTGGAATCAGAGCTTTAGCATCTTTCCTGGGGTGATTCTCATCAGTTTTCATAGCTGGTGGTCGTGGTCGTCGTGGGCAGGTTCCGAACGAGGAAGTCCTGCACCGTGATCGTAGCGTTCAAGATGTGATAATTGAAAATTTGTATAGACAAGTTGCAAAGTTAACCCGACGTCTAATGGCGTAGGATTTCGGCGATCGTGAGATGGAAGATCATGATTCCGATTCCAGTTTCGAAAACCCATATCACCAATGTCCTTTATACGGGGAGCACCATGGTCGGGAGGAGAGTTAAGGGGACCTTGGCTTCCGTGTGGATCTACTCAAGTTTTCTGGTACGTTACAGGCTGAAGGGTTCATTGATTGGTTGCATGAGGTGGAGCGGAATTTTGACTATAAGGAAGTTCCTGATCATGTCAAAGTGAAATTGGTCGCCATCAAACTCAAAGGTCGAGCATCTGCCTGGTGGGAGCAGTTGAGGCGATCACGAGACAAGCATGGCAAGGCCAAGATTACTGATTGGGAAAAGATGAAGGGTCACTTCCTTCCCTTCGGCTATACTCAATCTCTGTTCCAGCGACTTCACTCATTGAGGCAGGGCACGAGATCAGTTGATGATTACACTAACGAATTTTATTATTTAATAGCCCGTAATGATCTATCTGAGATAGAAGAGCAGTTGGTGGCGTGGTATTTGGGAGGATTGTGGCAGTCCCTACAGGATGTCCTCAGCCTTCACTCGTTGTGGACAGTTTCTGAAGCATACCAGCGTGCACTCGTCATAGAGAAACAGCAGAGCAGGAGGCTAGTGATCAGAAGTGATCAAAACAGTCAAGCAGTTCGCCCTCAAGAACCTCGTCCCACCCAGCAGCCATTGCAGTGTCAGAGTTCTAACTTTAATATTAGATGTTTCAGGTATGGTGAACAGGGGCATAGAGCGACTGAATGCAGGAAGTCGGCTAATCAAAAGGGCAAAACTCTGCTGATTGAGGAAGATATGGAAGGAGAAATTGAGGCGAATGGAGAGCCTGTATACGATGATGATGAGGATGGAGACATATTGTATGGTGATGGCCATGAGACCTTGGTTGTTCGTAAGAGCCTACTGACTCTCAAGGGTGATTCAGGGGACGATTGGTTGAGAACAAATATTTTCCACACGACCTGCACAACCCCACGTGAAACCGGCAACCACCTTGACTCCCTTCCATAAACCGCAACCTTCCCGCACCCAAGGCCACGACAACCACCAAGTGGCACGACCATGCCCATGGCCAAACAGTCCTCTGTTTTGGCCACTTAAAAAGAGAGCAACCCCCAACCATCAATTCCACCTTAAACCGCAGCTCCTCACGTCAAGCACGAACTCGCCACAAGCGTCGCATGGTGCAACACTTGCCATTCTCGAGCAACCACCTAGTCACCGTGAGGTATGGGGCTTGAGACACGATTCGATCATTCGAACTCCATCGACGTCATGCTCAGCTCCTCCATCCATGGTTGCACCACCATGCACAACCTCCATCCCTCTAGGTAAGCCATGCCAATTCTCCCCACTATTGCTCTCCGTCTCTCTTTCTACCACGCTCTCTCTCTCTCTCTCTCTTCACCTTCTCTCTCCCTCCCACTATGCTCTGCTGCTGCACCTAGCCACCATGTCGCCGTGTCGTAGCTACTCTCTCTTAGTGAATATATTGCGATCCTCCTTCCGTCATTCAAGGTTGTTTCATTTCGTCTGCACTAGCTTTCCGAAATAAGCAACCTCATTTTTTAAAGCCTAAAGAAGATACTACCCTTCCTCCATGTCACGTGTTCCCAAACCTTTGATGTTAAAAATGCTCTTTTGGGCCTTAGGCTGTTGTAACTTGGGTTCAGCTTGGGTGATTTATTTCATTTTCAACTAGGGTTTGGCTTGGTTGATTTATTTCATTTTCAACTTGGGTTTGACTTTAAAAAATCTGGACATGTATTTTAAGTTGAGCTTGATGTTAAATAGACTTTTGATTGGGTTGGAGTTATGTCAAGTGGATATTGATGAATTTGGAAAGTAACGATATTTTAGGATTGCGAGAATTTTAGAAAAATAGGTTATTTTAGTATTTCAGGTTTAAGTATCGAAATATGTGTGCTATTGAACATTTATGGAAGTTACATGACTATTTTATAGGTGACGATTAATATTTGTTCGAAATTATTCTAGAAAAATTATCAAAAGCTAAAAATTCCAGGTAAGCGGGATTCCTATGCTAGATTTTGCATAAAATGAATAGATTGATGTCAATTTTATGAAAAATGTGTATGATATGTCTTGAAAGGAAATTTGAAAACAACATCAATTCACGCTGCGAGTGGTTAATGACTATTTAAGAAAAAAGAAAAACATCAATCATGTGTTCTGCATTACTCATGAAACTTTGTATAAGAAGAAAGTATTTTTTTGTCATGACTAGTGTGAGGGGAGTAATCCCCAGGGCCGGGCCAGTGGGAGTAGGCTTGGTCCGCAAGGCCCGAACAGTTCTAGGGATCGAGGACAAGGGCTGGGTTGGGCTAGGTCTGCCCAGGGAGCTCGAGAGGGGAAGTAGTTAGTGACGCATGCTGGCCAGAGGATGACAGGCATAGTTGTTTGACACTATTGCTGGCCAACATTCAGGGACAATCCCTGTCCTTGGACCTCAGTGTCCGGACAAGTCAAAGGGAAGGACGCACTTGATTGAAGCCATGCCGCATTTAATGGGATGGAAACGGGCATGTCACGATAGGGGGCCACGTTGCAGTTAATGAATCCTGGGGCTTTGCACTTCACGATGTGCTTCCTGGGGTGTCAGTAACGACCATGATCAAGACTAGCAAGTATGCTGCACAACATGGAGATGGCAAGGACACCTGACCTCAGTATGGAGCGACACACCCACCATCTCCTTCTCGAGGATTGCCCCGACCAAGTATATATACCCCCTCCCACATCCAAGGGAGGGGTTTAGGCACTTTGACACTTCAATTCATTATTCTCCCAAGGGACTCACACTGACTTTAGCGTCGGAGGTGTCCGCCACCACCTCGAAGCCGTCATTTCTCTCTAGTAGCAGGTGGACGAGTTGGGCTCCCATGGAGTTGCTCGGACTGCAAAACACGACATCAACAGTGGCACCGTTTGTGGGGTCTCTTTTTCAATATTAGTGTCTCCTTCATATGTCGGCAATCACTCTCCCAAGCATCATGAAGAGAAGAACAGTTCAAAGTGATGGAAACAAGGCCCAGCGAGATGGGTGAAACCATACGAAAACTCATGGAAAAAGTAGCGGCTTTCTGCTGGGAGAATGCCGCTATGCGGAGAACCGAAGGGGAATTGGAGGGAGACTAGCCCAGCTAGCATGTCGAATCATGGTCGATCTCGGTGTCCGCCATGGCCGAAGAAGAAAGGCGCAGAATGCGCCTCGAGCTCCGGGAGCTTGGGGATAAATATGCTGAAATGGCCAAACGGATAGGCACGTCATCCTCAGTGGAATAACTGCTCACTAGCATGGACCTACCATATAGAGTCAAAGTCATGGTGGTTCCTCTCCCGCCGAGGTTCAAAGTTCCACAAGTAGATGCATACGGCGGGTACAAGGACCTGTTGGAGCATTTGGAAACGTTCAAGGCCCACATGATATGGATTTCCAGGAGAAATCGTGTGCAGAGCATTTCCACTCACCCTAAAGGGGGCGGCGAGGGCTTGGTTTAGATCCTTGTCGCCCTGTACTATCAACAATTTTGCCGAGCTGGACCGTCTGTTCCTGACGCAACTCATGGCAAGCCAAAAGAGTAGGCACTCTGCCGCCTACCTCCTAACGGTGAAGCAACGGGTTGATGAAAGCCTGAAGTCGTACCTCTCCCGGTTTAATCGGGAGTATATGACCATGGACGACAAGGATGAGAAGATCACCTGGCAGCCCTATTAGAAGGAGTTTTTCCCCGGAACCCGTTCATGACTAAGATAGCCCGGAGAACCCTAACAACACTAAGGGAGTTTATGGACCAGGCCGATGGCTTCATTAATGCTTAAGACACCCTGAGGGCATTGATGGCCCTCCAGAGGACGAGCTAGAGAAAGTAGACAAAAAGGCTGCTGGACAGAAAGGCAGCCCGAATCACGAGGGGCAAGAAAGGAGCACAGGATGCCAATAGGAGGGGTGAAGCATAGGCTTGGGTAGGTAGCGGGCCCCATGCGCACATGAGCTTGGCTGTTAAGGACAAACATCCATCAAGCTCGTGGAAGGAGCCATGGAGGTGGCTAGGAGAGCTGCAAGCACTGTGCCACCACCTGGGACCGGCACAATATTGAGGACTGCTACACCTTGAAGAGAATGCGGGAGTCATTGGAGGGTCTGCTCTTCCAGTGATGGAAGACGGCAGGCCAGCAAGAAAACCGCAATGAAGGCCACTTGAGGGCCCGGTGGAGTGAGAGCTCGAGGAGACGGAGGCTTGGGAGAGAGGCCTATTGGAGCCCAGTGAGGGCAAAGAACATAGTAGGTGAGATCCGTACGATCATAGGAGGAGGTTCCACCTCGTTGGCTCAGAGGGCCCATGCCCGAAGGGCCTGGTACGAGGAAGTGTTCACAACTGGAAAGCAGTCATTCGGGCAAGCCTTGTTCAGGTACAGTTTATTTTTGGCATTCTTCTTCTGAGCTTTGTAAAATGAGAGAATATGAGATCTGAAAACTTTTGCATTGATTAAGTGAAGATGCTTTGAATCTGTTTTTGATATTGTGAAGATGATATGAATTCATTCAGTACTCTATTTTGATATGATGTGGTATCTGAGAAACCTTTGACATGACTTTCTGATTCTGTTTTATCCTCTTCCGTTGTAGCTCTAATAGGGGTATACGGCCCCATCACGGGTGATAATAGTGGTATACGGCCCTGTCACGGGTGATAGTAGTGGTATATGGCCCTGTCATAGGTAATAGTAGTGGTATACGGCTCTGCTATGGGTGATTAAAGTGGTATACAATAGGGGTGAAAATCGACGTCAAAAAAAATGGGGGAGCCACCGACCGTAACCGGTCGATGGGGAGGAGGAAATCGATCAAGGCGGTTCTCTGGCGGTTCTCTATCCGGTCCAGCTTCAAACCTAGACCGAACCGCAGAACTTTGGTTTCTTCAAATTTCCACCGCACGCCTACCAGTTCTCCTCCGGTTCCTGATGCGGTCGGTTAGTTCACGTCAGCAGCGGCCGGTGGCGTCAGTTTCTTTGCAGCCCTAGTATACAACCTTGTCATGGGTTATAGTAGTGGTCTCTAATTGAGTGCACATCATTTGGTGACAGAGTGATTCATAATCTGCTTGGCTATCCGCAGATGCACAACACTACCACGGGGTTAAACATGGCCTCTGCTCTGATAAGTTGCTCTAATATGATGAAGTTCAGTTATGCTATTTCAAATGATACTTTTGAATAAGAATATTTCTGAACTTTCGCTTTGATATTTTTGATAACATAGTCTAAGCATTCTAAAAATGAAAATGTTTTGTTCTGAATTCTGAATTTTGTAAATACTCATATTTACATACTAGTATATGTTCTCTACTTAATAAATTGTTGATAACTCACCCCTTATCTCCACAATATTTTTTAGAAAATTTGAATATTCAATTGAGGATCAAGATTATAAAGCATGGGTGAGATGAATTGCCTCGTTTGTTTTTAGAGATGAGATGAGATGATATAAGATTAAAGTTGAAAAGTTGAATAAAATATTGTTAGAATATATTTTTTAATATTATATTTGTTTTGGGATTTGAAAAAGTTGAATTGTTTATTTTATTTTGTATGAGGATTTGAGAAAGTTGTAATGATGGGATGAGAGGTTTTTAAAGTTTTCAAAGTTTTGGGTTTTGGTCTTGAAAATAAACAAGGCGCATAATGAATTAAGCATAGAAGGTTTCTATAAGTATTGAAAGTTTTTATTAAGTAATTTTATCATGTTCTGATGACTTGCTATTTTGGGAGGTTGATTATATTGAGGTAGTTGGTTTGAAACAATAATTTTTATATAAATTTGAGAATTTGGAGTCTATAACTATATTGTTGGAATGTGAGTTTAAGTGATAGAAAGCAACTCTCGATGTTACATTCCACCTTCATTTTGGGAACTCTACATACATCATCTTCTTCTTTTTGGCAAGAGGGTTTTCAACCTTCATTGTACTACCTCTTTGGTACTAAGAGATACATGAGACCATAAGAGACTGTACAAATTACCAAGTATAGTGGATTTTCCCTCTGAACACCACATGGACGTAGGCTTTACATATATGTTGAATCATGTAAATATGTGTATCTCTCTCATTTATTTATTATTTATTTTCATGGATGAATGCAAGGATACCATACCGACACTCAAGCTACTATTGTGGGTTTGTTAATTGTAGTGGAGAATAATAACAAGAAATAACGGAACCAACATGAGCATGCATGAAAACATTCATCTGCATATTCTCCTTTAAGCTTGCTCTAGCAAGGGAAGTTTGGGTGGAGGGAGAGTCTCATCTTACTCCTTGAGTGAGGGAGGGAGAGTCTACTGCGTGTAGTATTGGTAGGAGGAATGGAGGATTTGAAGGAGAGATGGGACAGTCTAAAACTCACTGAGGAAGAGAATTAGGACATTGAACTTGAGGTAGATCAACTGGGGAAGTTGAAGATTGAATGTGAGAGAAGCTTGATGGGGAAATTGATCTCGGTTCGTAAGGTGAGCAAGGAGATTGTCGGAGCCACAATGAGTAAGATCTGGAAGTTAAAGGGAGCTTTTAAACTTCACGAGATCAATCAGAACCTGTACGTGGTGAACTTTGAAAACCAAAGGGATAGGGGTTGTGTCTTGGATGGAAAACCATGGCTCTTTGGCAATCAACTCCTGATTCTGAGTCCATTTGATGGATTTACGCCTCCTCAGAAAATGTGTTTTGATCATGAAGTTTTCTGGATCCACTTGAACAACCTTCCATTGGCATGTTTGTCCCAAGAGGTTGGAATGAAAATTGGTGCCTCTATTGGTTGTGTGAGGGAGGTGGATGTGAGTGGGGAGGGTATTGAATGGGGTAATCATCTAAGGGTGAAGATTGATGTGGACCTGAGGAAGCCCATAACCAGAGGTAGAACAGTAAACTTGGAGGGGAATAAAATGTGGATGCCCTTGACATACGAAAAACTCCCTAAGATTTGTTTTAAGTGTGGTAGAATTAAACATTTCAAAAAGGGTTGTGACAGGGTGAATGGGAAGGGGGAATAGTATGCAGTATGGGAGCTGGTTGCGAGCTCAGTTCAAATCTAAAGAAAAAAATATTAAGAAGATGGGGAGCTATCAGTATGAGGATGAAGGGGAGACTGGTGGGGAGACCAATTTAGAAAGGGGGATAAGGGAAAGTGAGACAACAGAAGATTCTGATTCGATAATAATGGAGGAATAGGGGGTGTTGGGAATTGATGAGAATGTCCTGGATGAAGGAAGGACTAGTGGGATGATTCGGGATGGGGTTGAGATTCCTGCAAACATAGTGTTTGAGGAAATGCTTGAGAGTAATTTTGGTTGTGGAAACAGGGAGGATGATATTAGTATTATGCAGTCTGATAAGAGAAAGGGGGAGGTGAACGATAAGGGTGCTGAAGGAAGGGATATGACACAGGCTGTGATGGAGATTGAAAAGAGTTCTCAATAGCTAGTGGATGCTATCATTAGCATCTAGAGCTATATGGAGATAAGAAAGTAGAGGAGATGGAAAAGAAGAGTTTGTGGGAATGTTTGTCCAAAGCATAATGAGGGTCCTTATGGGGGTAAAAGAAAAACACAAGAGGAAGGAGAAGTGAATGAGGTGAAGGGGGCAGTGAAGAGGGGCAGAAGGTTTGGGAAGGAGTTGAGGGGTAAAAACAACATGTCATTGGCAAAGGATGTGAGACAGTTCAAAACCGTCGGACAGTTGAAACTGTCGGGAGCTTGGGAACCGTCAGACAGTTCAAAACCTTCAGTAGTTAGTGAAGGATAAGAGGCCCATTTTGGTCTTTCTCATGGAGACCAAACTTATTGCAAGAAAGTTTGATGCACTAAAAAGGAAGTTGAGGTGGGAGGAATGTTTTGTAGTGGATCCTGTAGGAAGGAAAGGGGGATTGGCACTGCTATGGTGTAGAGAGTTGTTGGTGGATGTTATTAATTACTCTCAATTCCATATTAATGCGTAGGTGGCATGGGAGGCGTAGAGGGTGTCTTGGCAGTTTGTTGGATTCTATGGCCAACCTTAAGTCTGCAAGAGGAAATACACATGGAACCTGTTCTCATTGCTGAAGCCATCCCATGAGTTCCCTTGGTGCATTGTTGGGGATTTTATTGAGATCCTTTATCAAGATGAGAAATGGGGTGGAAGACCAAGGCAAGAATCTCAAATGAAGGATTTCAGGCAAGCTCTAGAGGTTAATGGTGTCTTTGATCTGGGCTGGAAGGGAAGTAGATACACTTGGAGTAATAGGCCCTCTGATGATACCTTCACAAAGGAAAGGCTAGATCAAGCAGTGGCCAATGTTAAATGGATGGGAAGTGTATAGAGAAGCTATAGCAAAAACCATAACTGTAAACCAATCAGATCACATAGCTATACTTCTTGATTTGGCATTAAAGATCCCAAGAAGAAGGATTAAGAGGAGGAGGGTAAACCTGTTGTTGAAGGGGTGTGGGAGAGAAGTGTAAGGGGTATTGATCCATTACAGAAGGTCCAAAAACAGTTAATTTGGTGTAAAGATGAACTGAGCAGATGGAATCATACAAAGGAAAAGGATCATGAAAAGGAGATGAGGCAGAAAACTGATAGATTGAAAATTAGAAAATGAAGGTCCTCATAATGTGATGGTGATCAAACAACTTCAAGGTGAGCTGGGATTGATGCTGGAGCATGAAGATATTAAATGGTGACATAGAGAAAAAAGGAATTTGTATAGGATGGGTGATAAAACTACAAAATTCTTCCACTCTTGTGCTAGCCAAAGGAGAAAAAAGAATCAAATATTGGCTTGAGTGGATATGTCCAAAGCCTATAAAAGGATTGAGTGGCTGTATTTGAAGGCAGTGACGGAGAAGATGAGGTTTGGGAAAAGATGGATTAATTTAGTGATGAAATTTGTGTCATCTGCGACTTATTCTGTGCTAGTAAATGGTGAGCCAGGGAAGACTATAAAACCCTCAAGGGGGATTAGACAAAGGGAGCCCATATCCCCTTATCTTTTCATCCTATGTGCAGAGGGTTTGACAACTTTGATTAATGCAGTTGAGAGGAGAGGGGATTTAAGAGGGGTTGTTGTCTCCAAAGGGTGTAATAAAGTTAGTCATCTACTTTTTTGCAAATGACTGTATCATCTTTGGTAGGGCCAAGTTATCTGAATTGCAGCAAATACAAAGTCTTTTGAAGATATATGAGGGTGCCTCAGGCCAATGTTTGAATCTACAAAAGACCACTATCTTCTTTAGCTCAAATACTGATCAAGTGACATGATCTCAGATTAAATGTATAGCAGGTGTTTCAGTTTGTGGAAGTTATGACAAGTTTCTCGGGTTGCTAGCCATGGTTGGCAGATCAAAGTTTACTGAGTTCAGAAACCTGAAGGATAGAGTATGGGCAAAAATTTCAAACTGGAAAAATACTTGGTTGTCAGAGGGTGGGAAAGAAGTGCTGCTTAAGGCTGTTGTTCAAGCAGTACCAACTTATGCAATGTGTGTTTTTAGACTTCCCAAGAGATTGTGCCCAGAATTAACATAACTTATGGCCAAATTTTGGTGGGGACACATGCAGGATGACAAAAAAATACATTGGAGAAGTTGGTTTAAGATGAGTGCTTCCAAGAGAATGGGTGGTCTAGGATTCAGAGATCTAGAATGCTTCAACAAAGCTATGCTTGCTAAGAAATGTTTGAGACTAATAGAGAATCCTACTTCTTTGGTGGCAGTTATTATGAAGGAAAAGCATTTTCGAGGAACTGGCTATTTAGAGGCTAAAGTGGTTTCTAGGTCTTCTTTTATCTGGAAGAGTCTGGGCTCATCTATTGATCTTATTAAAGAAGGCATGTGGTGGAGGGTGGGTGATGGTAGTGAGGTTAACATATGGGGGGATAAGTGGCTTCCTTGTCAAATGTCCCGAAGGCCTGCCATGAAATCCTACCTACAAAACAGAATCTGATGAAAAGCAGGGTGACAGACTAGAGTTTATGCCCAATATGTATGTTAGAAGATGAAACCATAGTGCATGCTCTATGAAGTTTCCGAGCTACCTCAGATGTATGGGCTGAGAGTGACAATTCAGTGCAAAAGTTGAGTGCTTATGTCATTTATTTCCAACAACTATGGGCAAAACTAAATGCCAAGCTTGAAAGTGAAGAAGTAAAAGTGGTTGCATGTATTATGAGAAGAATTTAGCTTAGGAGAAATACATGGGTGTTTAAAGGAGTGTTTGAAGAACCCAGAAATGTGATAAGAGCAGCAAAGGAGGGGCTTGATGAATTTATAGCAGCTTAGACCAGCCAGCAGCAATTGCAGATGGAAAGAAGTGTGGATAGAAGCACTGTAACATGGGAAAAACCAGATGAAGGGCTTGTCAATGTAAATGGGATGCTGCAGTGAATGATCAACTTAAGAAGGTGTGAATGATCAACTTAAGAAGGTTGGGGTGGGAGTGGTAATCAGAGACCATGAGGGAGAGATTTTAGCTTATTTTTCTGCATGTATGGATCATACTAGAAACTTAGCAGTTGCTGAAGCTATGGCATTAAGAAGGGTAGCAGTCTTGTGTGCTGAATTGGGGCTTTCGGATGTGGTGATGGAGGGGGACTCGCAGGTGGTGGTGAAGGCTATGAGAAGGAAAGAGGAGTCGTGGGCTGAGTTTGGGAGTGTCATTGAGGATGTGAAGACCATAATGGCTGGGAGAGTCAATTGTGGGGGTTCGGTTTATACATAGGGAAGCTAACTGCATAGCTCATAAGTTAGCAAAATTAGCATTCATGTTGAAAGAGGAAAGGGTGTGGATAGAAGATGGCCTTATAGATATACTTACTAATTTACAGACACAGAAATATTGTAATGATTGAAAAGTTTCTGTGATTCTTCAATAAAAGAGGTATACTTCACTACAACACATTTGCTCTTTAGTGACAGTTGAGAATTTGGGACAGTCCCTAAACCGTCACTAAAAAGTCTTTTCTGTGACGGTTTCTGAAAACCGTCACTAAAGACGGATGAGTTTTTTTTTTTTACGTTCCAATGAATGTGAAAATTACGTTCGAACGTCACATATACGTTCGGACATGTGGCTACGTTCGTGCGAACATGAAATTTTTTGGCTCAAACGTCCGAACCTTAGTAATTAACATTCGAACGTTACTTATAAATTTAAATTAAATATGCTCTAATTTTAAATTTATGTGGTTTTTATATTGCATAATTTGGATACAATTCTAAAAATTGACTTGTATACATTTATATATATACACAATTTGTAAAATATAATTATATATTTATATATAAAAATATATTTATGTTTATATATATAAATATATATTTATGCTTATATATATAAATATATATAAATATGTATATAATACATATTTAAATATATATTTATGTTAATGTATATTTGAAGTGCAGTGATTTAGTATTGAAGTTGAAAAATATAACATTAAAGAAGATTGAGAATTGTATTTAAAAAACCAAAGATATATTAAATAATATTGTTCCTTACAAATATTAAAAACAAAATACAAAATATGATAAAAGTACGTAAACAACGCTCAGATGATATCGCCGTCTGGAAAAGTCGTAGCAGCCCGTACCTCCTCAATCAAGGTATCAACCTTGCTGTTGAGGATATGTACATGGTGTGACATATCGTCGACAGACGCCTCTAAAGGCCTGAGCCGTTCATCGATCTTACGATCGATATGCGCAGTCAGCTGTGAGATCTCTGCATCAACCTAAGCAGGCCGCACATCTCCCACAGATGTACTCTTCGCTGCTGACCACTACTCCCCACACCAGGCTGGGGCTGCGTCGGAGGAACTAGATCCTGTACAAGGGGTGGCCGACGTCCCCTCGCCTGTCCAATGCTACGTCGTTGAGTGGTCATGTCGAGGGGGCTCATCTAATCTTTGACCAGCTGTAAAGGCTGGGTTGGCACTCCCCGAGCAAGTAGTAGCCGGCTAAGCAGGACACCGTATGGGAGGTTGTCAATGGAGACGATGCTCGCCTCATAATGGATCCTAACAAATATGAGTAGTGGCAAATCTATGGCATCTCTACATGCCACCTGTATCAAAAACTGTGCCTGAGTCTGACTAAATGTGGTCTTATGTGCCACAGGTTCCACGTTTGTTGCAATTATAAGATGCAACATGAGGAAGAATGGTAGCAGATGATTTTGGTGGAAGGAGTTCGGCGTCTCGAGCTGCATGCGGTCTCTTCCGGTGAGGATGTATAAATCCTCGTCTCAGTAGCCATCCCTAGCCGAAGGGCCAGCACCCTCGGCCTCTAACTGGTCTGCATCTCTGGCTGATGATGCATCAAGTGGGCCAGTAAATGATGCAGAAGTGCCTACATCTGCCTCAGTCGATGTCTGAACTCCTCGATGAATCCCAAGGTGGTCGACGATGACATCGGCTGAAAACTCAAATGTCACACCGCGTACAGTTACGGTGTGAAAGGATGTGTCCTGAGCCATGGAGCACATCTCCATGTATAACTCCTAAACCATAGAGGGATATACCTTACCCCTCAATGTGCAGATATTTCCTCAGCCTCTACTGAGGAATACATCTCTCAGGTTGGTCTGCTCCCAAGTGAGCTCGTCGAACTTGTTGATCAAGGCCTCTCGCTCGACCATAACAGTACGAGACCCGATCTGAGCAGTGTCTTGAGTGGCTCCTTACCTCCCTCGTTTCCTGGAATGCAAATGATGAGCCATCTCCTGAAAATAGAAAATGAAACAAAATTAATTGTACTATTGATGCATATTTGTCTTAATATTAAACTGCATTAACGTTCGAACGTTAAGATAGAACGTTCAGATGTTTAACTAAAAGTACGAACATCGAACGTATCATAAATTTTATTGTTATATGTTCGAACGTAATAAATATACGTTCGGACGCAAAATTGTTAAAAAATTTAAAAAAAATTTAAAAAAATTATGTTCGAACGTAAATGTAGTAACGTCCAAATGTATAAAATATACATCCGGACATGAAAGCCTAACCATTAGGAAATTGAAACGGCACTATTCGAACGTATTGGTGTAACGTTCAAACGTTACGAGACAAAATGGCTGAGTCAACTCAGCCATTCTCGAAAGCTCGAAATCCTATTTCTATTGGGCTAAATGCCGAAAGGTCACCGTAGAAATGAAGTATACACTTCAAGGAACATTTCTACGGTGACCTTTTGGCCAATGGTAACCCGTGGTAGCCGAAACATCGAGTTGAAAATCCGGCCACCCTGAGTTTCGGTTTTAATAAAAATAGAACCTAAATCGATCTACAAAATATATATTTTACATAAAATTGAGATGCCTACCTTTTAGTGACGGTTGTGGTGGAGTTTGACGGCGGTGGCGACGGAGGAGTGGCGGCGTCGAAACGGAGGAAAACGGAGAAATGAGTTTTGTCCGTTCAGTTTTGGATTTATATACATATAACGTTCAAACGTTATATTTATTAATGTTCCAACATTTCAATGTTGGAACATTAATAAATATAACGTTCGAACGTTATATGTATATAAATCCAACATGGAATTAAACGTTGGAACGTTAATAAATATAATGTTCCATATATATTTCCTAGTAACGTTCCATTTTAGTATAACTCTAATTTTTTCCTTTTATTAATGATTTTTTTAATGATTTAACTATATAGTAAGTATAATATATTATATAACTATAATATATTAACTATATAGTAACTATAATATATTCTATAACATTAATATATAATAGTTACGATTTATATGTTTTAGATAGACTATATAGTAATTATAATATATTATATAACATTAATATATAATAGTTTTGCTTATATGTTTTATATAGACTATATAGTAACTATAATATATTCTATAACATCAATATATAATAATAACGATTTATATATTTTAGATAGACTATATAGTAACTATAATATATTCTATAACATTAATATATAATAGTAACGATTTATATGTTTTAATAGACTATATAGTAATTATAATATATTATATAACATTAATATATAATAGTTTTGTTTATATGTTTTATATAGACTATATCGTAACTATAATATATTCTATAACATTAATATATTATAATAACGATTTATATATATTTTTTTTTGATAAACAACATAACTTCCATTAATAAAAAGATATTACAGACATTTATTAAGTCAAATGACTTAAGAAATAAAGTCCGGAATACAATCCCACCACATAGCAATATCTACTACATTTTTGGCATACCGAGCTAAAGTATGAGTTACCCTATTTCCTTCTCTAGGAACATGTCGAGGGTGTAAAAATTTGTGTGCGATAGCGTTGGCTGAAGTTGAAAGTCATATATTTGTGAACGGTATGGATCTGGGGTATACCCGATGGGTATTGCATGGTGAGCCGTATGCATAGTCAACGGATGCATTGTTTGGTCATTTGAATTATTTGCAAGACATGGATGATGATTATGAGCAGGATGAGATGGAGGAGATGTTGGGTGACATTGGAGCTGGGATGTTTATGGATAACGTAGACGACAATGACTCAAGTGGTCGAGAGAGTGATTGTGAAAACTTTGCTGCAATGTGGGAAGATGCAAAGCGCGAGCTTTATCCAGGCTGTACAAAACATTCCAAAATGTTGTTTATTCCGCATTTGCTTCACATTAAGTCATTGTGTGGGATGTCGACGAAAGCAATAAACATGGTATTAGACTTATTTAACGAGGTGCTTTCCGATGGGTCTACATTGCCAAAGAACTTTTATGAAGCGAAACAGTTGAGAAAGGGATTAGGGTTTGAGTACAAGTCAATACATGCATGCAAGAATGATTGTGTTTTGTTCTAGAAGAAGAATGAGGGGAAACAAGCATGTCCTATATGCGGAGAATTGAGGTGGAAGGCCAAGAAAAATGTACCGGTTAAGGTGTTGCGATATTTTTCCTTGAGACCTAAGTTGCAAAGACTATATATGTGTAAAAAAACAGTTGCTGATATGAGGTGGCACGAGGAGAAAAGAGTTAAGAATGACGCATACATGAGGCACCCAGCTGACTCACTTGCATGACAATCTTTCGATGATCAATACCCAGAGTTTGGGATAGAAGCTCGGAATGTGCGTTTGGGACTCACTATCGATGGATTCAACCCTTTTGGGAATATGAGTACAAGTTATAGCACTTGGCCTGTAGTGTTGATTCTGTACAATCTTCCGCCATGGAGATGCATGAAGGCACCCAACATTTTGTTAACTTTACTTATTCCCGGCCTGAGATGACCTGAGAATGACATTGATGTATTCATGCAGCCGTTGATTGAAGAGTTGAAAGAGTTATGAGAAACAGGCGTCAGAACGTATGATGCATCCAACTCGAGAACTTTTTAGATGCATGCTGCAATATTGTGGACCATAAATGACTTTCCGGCATATGGAAATCTTTCCAGTTGGAATACTAAAGGGAAGTTAGCATGTCCGACGTGTAATAAAGAAACTGCTAGTGAGTGGTTAACATATTCTCGAAATTTGTGCTTCATGGGTCATCGACGTTATCTACCACCAAATCATGCATGGAGAAGCGAATGTGCTAAGTTTGATGGGAGAATAGAGGACAGAATTGCACCAAATGAGTTGTCTGGAGAAAGGATAGTGGAATAACTGGTACATGTTAGAGCGAACAATTTTGGCAAAGGCCGGGGTAAGAATAAGAGAAAAAGAGGCGAAACAGAATTGAAGTGGATTAAGCGTAGTATTTTTTTTGACTTGCCATATTGGTCGTCCTACATGTTGCGACATAGTTTGGATGTAATGCACATAGAGAAGAATATATGTGATAATATACTGGGTACATTGATGAGCATTAATAAAAAGACAAAGGACACGATTAAGACAAGGAAAGATCTTGAGAGAATGAGAATTAAACGTAATCTACATTTGCGAGTGGACGGCAATAGGGTGTCATGTTGCATGCATGTTTTACGATGACGAGGGAGGAGAGGATGGATTTCTACAAATGGTTGCAAGGTGTGAAGTTGCCAGATGGTTATGCCTCAAATTAGTGGGTTGAAAAGTCATGACTGTCATGTTCTTTTGTAGAAGTTATTACCAGTGGGAATTCTTAGGAAGCTGACATCTAATATATGTGTCGCCATAACTGAACTATGAATGTTTTTAAGGATTTGTGCGCTCGAATAGTAAATCGAGATATGTTGTAGAAGATGGAAGAAGGCATTGCTACTATACTCTGTAAATTTGAGCAGATTTTTTCACCATCATTTTTTGATGTCATGGTCCATTTAGCAATACACTTACCCAGGAGGCATTATTGGGTGGACCGGTGCAATTCCGTTGGATGTATCCAGTTGAAAGATATTTGGGTCATTTAAAGCGCACTGTTGGGAATAAAGCCAGAGTTGAGGGTTCAATAGCAGAGGCCTATATACACGATGAATGGTTAACGTTTTGCTCTCTATATCTTCGTGGTGTTGAGACACGATTTAATCGTCAAGAGCGAAATGCTGATCTTGAGGCTTCGCCTCCTCGTGAGCTATTAGTGTTTTCCCAGAATGTACGACCCTTGGGTGCACAAATGGGTTACGATTTAATTGATGGAGAGTTGGGTAAAGTTCGTTGGTACATGTTAAAGAATTGCCGAGAGATTGATTGCTATCTCAGGTATGTTGTTGCATGCTTTGAGAAATTATAGTCAAATATCGTTTAATTATAACTTTTGTGCTCAAAATATTGTTTTCTTGTGCATATATATACAGTGATCACATGGATAAACTTAGGTTGGAATGCGTAGAGAATATAGAGGCAAGACACGAGGAAGAATTTTTCGGATGTTTTGAACAACGTGTATGAACTAAAACTACATTGTAATTATTTGATTTATAATTTTTAATTCTGGGTTACTTTTAATACGTATATATTATTGAAATTGATAGATTTTAGAACAACGTGCTTATGATCCTGGATCAGTTTCTCCTGAATTGTATGCATTGGCCCTTGGTCCCTCTAATAGAGCACTTCGATATACTGCATGCACGGTTCGAGGTTATAGATTCTATACTCTGGACCGTGAACGTAATAGAAAGACTCAAAACTGTGGTGTGTTGGTCGAGAGAAGTCATGGAACAGACGATATTGACTATTATGGTGTCATGCATGATATTATCGGATTGAAATATCTGGGTGGGTCTGTAACATATGTCTTTAAGTATGATTGGTAGGACCTAGGCGGTGGTCGGGTTTCGATACATAGGGATAATAACTTTACGAGTGTCAATACGGCATCTAAATGGTACGAAGATGATCCATTCGTATTGGTTTGTCAAGCTACCCAAGTCTATTATTTGATTGATCCAATGAAAAGCGCTGATGAAGATAGTGGAGAGATAACTTGGCGAGTAGTACATAAATTTGTCCCTTGAAATATATATGAAGCAGGAACGAGTGCGGATTACGAGAATAGTGGAGATGAAGATGACACTCCGATAGTAGAGGCCTACCAAGAAGATGGAGAGGGTATTAACTTGTTTGTTGACCTCGGTGCCCTCGAGTTTCTCCCCTTGTGTAGAGATGATGTCCCACCCGTCCTTCTCGACCCGTCCGTATTAAATGAATTCAATTCAAGTAAGTGAAGAAGAAGAAGGAGAAGAGTCAGAAGAAGAAGATGAAGAAGAATCTAGGGAGGAAGTGGATAAGGAGGACGAAGAAGAGGTTGATGACGACGACGAAGATGCTATTGAGGGAGATTCTGAAACAAGCATGGAAAATACATTCGAAGATGAAGAATAAAAGTACTAAATTTTTTATTCATATAGGTGACTATAAAATATTTAGTTTTTCAATCATTTTTTCTAATTGATTTTCTTTATCATATTAATTATGCCTTAAGGATGCCACCAAAATGATAACGAGAAAATTTGCCCCTTTCGCCTAGTCCAAGTCCCGAATCTGTTGAGGACTCTCCCCGAGTGTTTTCCTCCTGAAGATCAAGTGCAGACGCAAGAAAACGACAACCAGTTGACACCTACCAGTAAGAAAATAACAACATAATTAATTATATATCAATACTTTTATCTCAATAACTATATAACTATAATTATATTATATCTAATAGTTGATGCATCTGCTCGTCACCGTCGTGGTTATACACGTGACATTTCTCTTGAGAAATGCCGAAGGCATGGAAAACTCAAGGTCAACATTCCTGATAATTCCATTGGAGGCATGGATGATAGTGCAGCAGCGCTTTCCTCCAATATTGGTACAATTGTCCGAGCTTATACTCCATTTTATGTGCGATTATGGTGAGATGTTTCTCTCGAGATTAAAGAGTACATTCGGAGCCGTGTGCTGGTGAGTTTATGTTGAGAGTACATTTTTTGTATACTAGATTATTATATTATATTTTTAACATAATTCGCTTATTAGGATGAATTCGACCTCGACTTTGGCCGTAGCGAGGATTTGAGAACTGTGAATGGGTTGATGGCTACACTATTCCGACGCCACAAGGGACGATGTCATGATAACTTCAAGAAGTTTGAGATGGTTGAAGAGGCTGCGCAATCCCCTTTCCAGCAGATGAAGTTAGACGATTGGAGAAAGTATTGTGATCTTTTTGCAACTCCAGATTATCAGGTATTCTAGATTAATAATATCTAATGATTATTTACATATATATTTGGGCTATATATTTTATGTATATATATTACAATTAACATTCTTAATTAATTTTATAGCACATCAGTTCTACGAATGCTAATAACAGATCCGCTTTGACTGTCCACCATTAAGCTGGTTCAAGATCATTCCACCGTCTTGCTGATAAAATGATAATTAATAATATTATAGAATTCATTTATAAATTTATTTATTTTTTATTTAAGTACTAATATTATCTTTTTAAAATTGCTAATGTGGCTTTGTTAAAAACGTGATGATCTAGACAACTTTTTTCTCATTCATGTCTATGATTCTGCTCACACTAATGAGCGTAGTGAATGGATGGATTCCGTCGCTGCAGATAATTATGTAAGCTTTGTTATTTTGTTAAATAAATTATGCAACATGTGAAAATTTTATTTTTTTATTTCTTTTAATACGTTACTTATTGTTTGTTTTCTTTGACATGGCAGGAAAAAATGATGGAGATGCAGTCAGCTTCTGGGGAATCCTCTCCGAGTGACATAGATATATTCACGCAAATGCTCGGGCCCAACTCTAGTATGACAAGAGGTTTGGGACGATCTTTCAAGCATTCTGGTTCATCCTCCTCATCCTCTTCGACTTCACAAATTAATAATTTTACCAAAGATTTGGAAGCTGCACGATGCGAGAATGAGTATATGAGGTCGAGGCAGCAAGAGTTGGAGTCCCTCTTAGAGCGGCAATCTCCTTTAGAGACTCGTTTGCAGGACCAACAGAGAGACCAGGAAGAAAGAATGCACGAAAGTCCAACAGCAAGTGCAGCGGGAGATGATGGTGCAAATGGAGTGTGTTATGTCATTGCAACAGAAGCTGGGTGGGCCAGGAAAGAATAAATGAGTGAACTCAATTTAATTCGTGTATATAAGTTTTATTATCTAATTTTAAAACTTTTTAAGACATTGTTAGTTGTAGAATATTTATGGTGTGTAATATGATACAATTAGTATGTTTCTTAATTTCTTAATTTTATGAAATTAGTGTATTTCTGATCTGTACGTTCGAATGTAAAAAAAACGTTCCAACAAGATTTCAAGTTCGAACAAACGTTCGAACATAACTACACCATTTGACGATTAACGTTCGATGAAACCTCCGGACGTACCATGTTCGTTCAAACACTTCTTCTTTAACATTCGAACACACGTCCGAACGTTATACTCGTTACGTTCGAGCGGTGTTCCCATAACGTTCGAACAAAAATTCAAGCGTTTAATACGTTCGGACGTATAAATGTCCGAACGCAAATATTATACATTCGAACTATAATCAATCAACGAATGTCAGCTTCTATCATTGGAACGTAAATTGCTCGGGTTGGTGTTCGAACGTCAAAAATTACGTTCAAACGCTACTTTCTGTGACAGGTTTCAAACCATCACCAAATGTCTTTAGTGACGTTTCTCTGGTTTTTGGTGATGATTTCCTCTGTCACAAAAGGCAAATTGTGTTGTAGAGCTAGCTTGTTTAAAAAAAAAAAAAAACATGAGCATGCATGGACAAAATAACTATGGATCATAAGGATCTTTTACTATTTCATTTGATCAAATCGATATTATATATCTATCAATCAATCAATTCTAAAAAGACAATGACTAAAATACTTCATGTATATATAGTAGTACTGTATATATAAAATGGAGATCAGATGCTATTCCGGGCGTGATCAAGAGCCATGCACCTGGTAATGGTTCTATCCTACATGCATGTCACGTTGATTCATGACGATCACTAAGATCATATGTTTTTGCAAATTCGATCAACGAAGATTGTCTTGTATATGTTGTTTTGCATGATGATATATATAACAACCAACGTTAATTCTCGTTGTAAAAAAAATATGATGATCATGTAGGTGATATTTATATAAAAAATACAACCAACGTTAATTCTCGTTGTAAAAAAAATATGATGATCATGTAGGTGATATTTATATAAAAAATATATATTTTTTAAATTTTATCATATTATATATATCTTCAATTATTTTTAAAAATAGAATGATATATAAGAAATATATAATATTTTAAACTAAATAACTAAATAGATAGTATCTATTTCAAGTTAAATCAAAATGATCCTAGTATTCCATGAAGAAGCTAGAAGAAGGGGCTTCGCTCATAGAGAAAGACGCGTGTGAATGGGTAAACTGATGGCTGCATGCAAAATGTAGAGATCAATAGAATCAATAATAGAAAAATATTGAGGTGATCATTAATAAGGCTGCAGATTAATATTATTTGAAATGCCTGTGAATGAGGACACATGTACATGATTTAGTCTATTTAGACCAAGCACGTCGGCCTCACATTGTTAATTATCGTATTCAAGTCAATAATGATGGAAGAATATCGAGGTACTGAGAAAGGCCCATTCTTAATTAGTACATGAGCTTATCAAAAAATATTATATATCAAGGTGAGAATTAAGGCATGCAGCAGATCAATATTTTAAAGGAATATTTGGACGGACATTTAGACCAAGCTGATCAAAACTCAAATTATTATCGTATTCATGGAGTATAATTATATATACAAGACAAATGGGTCAACGTATATACAAAACGACGGTATCTTGAAGTATTATTCAAACCCATGCACGTACGTAGTAATTGACAATTTAACACAAAATTCTGATCCTCGTATGATCACATTGCCTGAGTTTACATCTAAGAAAGAAAAAAAATTAATTCTTTCTGAATATCTAAATGGAATTAATGGGAAATTAGTTGTTGTAATTGCATACGTGATACGTGGTGGTGATCAGTTTGAGAGAGAGAGAGAGAGAGAGCTGGGTCAATGTAATACAGCTCAATATATATTTGTGGAATAATGAAAGTACTGCATGCACCGTTCCATTATTTGAAGGGGTCGAATTTGGTTGCATTTTCAATGTATATGTGCGGGCAATAGTGGTTAAAGAATGTTTCCACCATCAAAGAAAAAATAATAATAATCGATAACCTTAGATTAATTAAAGAGTTGACAATTATTACACGTTTATGGAAAAAACATGATGGACCAGTTCATGATCAGTTAATTCCTTTCTATAAATAGAGATGTGACCATCCCACATTTCTCATTCCCTCCCCGCCAATATTAATTACTTTCTTACACAGATCGGTACTAAAACGCAGAGATAAATCATATCTAGCCTCAAATATGATGAACTCCAAGGTTGTTTCTAAGTACGCCCTTGTAACTGTGGCCCTGTTGGCTTTCGCTTGTTCCCTCGCCTCTGCCTATGACCCCAGTCCCCTGCAGGACTTTTGTGTTGCAATCGACAATCCTGCTTCTGCTGGTATGTATGCATTATTATTGCTATATTCTTGGATTGTATTTTCTGCATAATATGTGTATATATAGTCATGATAATAACAAACATTTTCTTTTCTTTCTTTCTGCAGTATTTGTGAACGGGAAGTTTTGCAAGGACCCAAAGCTTGTCACTGCTGATGATTTCTTCCGCTCGGTGAACATTCCCGGAAACACCTCAAATAAAGTGGGGTCGAACGTCACCGCTGTGACTGTGGAACAACTACCAGGCCTCAACACCCTAGGCATATCCTTGGCTCGCATCGACTTTGCACCACGTGGCTTAAATCCTCCCCACACCCACCCTCGCGGCACTGAGTTTCTTGTAGTCATAGAAGGTACTCTTCATGTTGGCTTTGTCACATCCAATGCAGA
>QEOT01124312.1:4202-20645 GCA_003123785.1 Pterocarya stenoptera | reverse complement strand
GGTAACCGCCTCTTCACCAAAGTTCTAAACAAGGGAGACGTCTTTGTGTTCCCAATTGGTCTCATTCACTTCCAGTTGAACGTGGGAAATACCAACGCCGTTGCCTTTGCGGGTCTGAGCAGCCAGAATCCTGGGGTCATCACCATAGCCAACGCAGTCTTTGGATCCAATCCTCCCATCAATCAAGATGTTCTCACCAAGGCCTTCCAAGTGGACAAGAACCTGGTTAACTATCTTCAGCAACAGTTCTAACTGATTTCCTAAACTAAAATCATAGATTTCAAGACATATTTGCAATAAACCATGAGATGGTGTGATTAAGTTTGTCAATGTTTCCCAGCTTGTAACCTCATTGAAATTATTTTATGAAATAAAATGGTTGTTTATAATTTACAGTCTCTTTGTTATAATCATCAACAAGTGTGATTGAACTTAATCGCATTTTGAATACGTTGAGAAGTCGAGAGATATCACTTGTAAGGGGCCCCGGCCTTGCTTCCCCTACCTTTCCGGCCCGAAGGTAAAATATACAAAAATAAATAAATAATAACATGAATGAAAATCGCATTTTAATGGATAGGATTCAAATGAATTTATTACTGAAATTTATTACTTGAAATGTATAAAATGCCTTGTCATGGTAATTCTTAGTCAATAATAGAGGAAAGGAAAATAAAAAAGACAACAACATCTACGAGTTTGTTTTTGGATTGTCCAAAGCAAAATTACATTAATTGAAGGAGTCGAATTTGCATGGTATTTTCAATATCTGAGAGTACTTGTAGTTGTTAAGAATGGTTCTCCCCATTAGGTTATGTTAATGTAGGTGTTTTTTAGTTTATTTATTCCTAAAATAAAACATGAATTGATGAGGCGTATATCCTAGAATGGGAGATCATATTAAAATAGTCTACGGCCCAAAATATCTTATGGTGAGATATTGGGTTTTGCTGGATTTGATAATTATGTTAAAATTATATATGCAATATTTTTAGGGATCAAGTGGAATCTTATTAGTTGGTAATTGGCCCGAAGATATTATTGAATGATTGATTTATCTTGAACATGAGATTAAGGCCCAATTTATTTATGAAACCCAAGCCCATTAACGTATTCAATTTCAAACAAATGTTACAATTTTAGAGTTCCATTCACGTTAAAATTCCTTGAACCTACTGTCTTCAACATATTTAAACTCATGTACGTTTCTTCCTTTTTTTTTCCTAGGGTTTCAACCACCTATATATATAATCTCATGCACGTAGAACCTCCCTCAATTAGGGCTGCCGCACATGATTCTAAACTTCTTTAGTTATTTTTGCTCTATTTCTCTCCGACGTACGTTGAAGAACCAATCATCAGTATCCTTCACGTTGCCCAGCTAGAGACTCCACAGTGTTGCCCCTGCACGTACCAATAGCCGCTACCACTCAGCCTCTATCTCGTAGCAGCAATCCGAATGGAAAACTACTCCATGTGCCGAGATCCCACTTGCACTACGGAAGCCACTAGCCCTACGTGAAACCGGCAACCACCTTGACTTCCTCCCATAAACCGCAACCTTCCCGCACCCAAGGCCACGACAACCACCAAGTGGCACAACCATGCCCACGTCCAAACAGTCCTTTGTTTTAGCCAATTAAAAAGAGAGCAACCCCCAACCATCAATTCCACCTTAAACCGTAGCTCCTCATGTCAAGCATGATCCCACCACAAGCTTCCTAGCCACCACAAGCTTCGCATGGTGCAACACTTGCCATCCTCGAGCAACCACCTAGTCACCGTGAACCTTACCTCGAACCCCCAGCCGTTGCTCCAAGAGTCCCCACACACGGCAGTTCACACTAGAAAGCTATCTGGCTCGAGACACGGTTCGATCATTCGACCACCATTGACGCCATGCTCTGCTCCTCCATCCATGGTTGCACCACCATGCACAAACTCCATGCCTCTAGGTAAGCCATGCCAATTCTCCCCACTATTTCTCTCCATCTCTCTTTCTACCTCTCTCTCTCTCTCTCTCTCTCTCTCTCTCTCTCTCTCTCTCTCTTTCTTCACTTTCTCTCTGCCTCCCACTATGCTCTGCCGCTGCACCTAGCCACCACGCTACCGCGTCGTAGCTGCTCTCTCTCAGTGAGTATATTGCCATCCTCCTTTCGTCATTGAAGGTTGTTTCCTGCCGTATGCACTAGCTTTCCAAAATAAGAACCCCATTTTTTGAAGCCTAATGAAGATATTACCCTTCCTCCATGTCACGTGTTCCCTAACCTTTGATGTTAAAAATGCCCTTTTGGGCCTTAGGCTGTTGTAACTTGGGTTCAGCTTGGTTGATTTATTTCATTTTTAACTCAGGTTTGGCTTAGTTGATTTATTTCATTTTCAACTTGGGTTTGACTTTTAAAAATTTGGACATGTATTTCAACTTGAGCTTGATGTTAAATAGACTTTTGATTGGGTTGGAGTTATGTCAAGTGGATATTGATGAATTTGGAAAGTGACGATACTTTAGGGTTGCGAAGATTTTAGAAAAATAGGTTATTTTAGTATTTTAGGTTTAAGTATCGAAATACGTGTGCAATTGAAAATTTATGGAAGTTACATGACTATTTTATAGGTGACGATTAATATTCGTTCGACACTGTTGTAGAAAAATTATCAAAAGCTAAAAAGTACTGGTAAGCAAGATTCTTATGCTAGACTTTGCATAAAATGAATGGACTGAGGTTGATTTTATGAAAAATGTGCATGATATGTCTTGAAAGGAAATTTGAAAACAACATCAATCATGTGTTCTGCATTACTCATGAAACTTTGTATAAGAAGAAAGTATTTTTTTGTCATGACTGGTGTGAGGAGAGTAATCCCCAGGGGGAGTAGGCCCAGTCCGCAAGGCCCGAACAGTTCTAGGGCCTGAGGACAAGGGCTGGGTTGGGCCAGGTCGGCCCAGGGAGCTCAAGAGGGGAAGTAGTTGGGCGACACGTGCTGGCCAGAGGATGGAAGGCAGAGTTGTTTGACACCATTGCTGGCCGACATTCAGGGACAATCCTTGTCCCTGGACCTTGGTGTCCAGACAGGCCAAAGGGATGGATGCACTTGACTGAAGCCATGCCACATTTAATGTGAAGGAAATGGGCACGTCATGATAGGGAGCCACGTCGCAGTTAATAAATCCAGGGGCTTGGCACTTCACGACGTGCCTCTTGGGGTGTCAGTAACGGCCATGATCAAGACTGGCAAGTCTAATGCGCAATAGGGAGATGGCAGGGACACATGGCCTCAGTATGGAGCAGCACACCAACCATCTCCTTCCCGAGGATTGCCCCGACAAGGTATATATACCCCCTCCCTCAGCCATGGGAGGGGTTCAGACACTTTGACACCTCAATTCATTATTCTCCCAAGGGACTCACACTAACTTTAACATCGGAGGTGTCCCCCACCACCCTGAAGCCGTCATTTATCTTTAGTAGCAGGTGGATGAATTGGGCTCCTGTGGAGTTGCTTAGACTGTGAAACATGACATCAACAGTGGTACTGTTTGTGGGGTCTCTTTTTCAATATTAGTGTGTCCTTCATATGTTGGCAACCACACTCTCCCAAGCATCATGAAGAGAAGAATAGTTTGAATTGATGGAAACAAGGGCCAGCGAGATAGGTGAAACCATATGAAAACTCATGGAAAAAGTAGCGGCTCTCTGCCAGAAGAATGCCGCTATGCGGAGAACCGAATGGGAATTGGAGGGAGATGAGCCCAGCCAACATGTCAAATCATGGTGGATCCCAGAGTCCGCCACGATCGAAGAAGAAAGGTGCAGAATGCGTCTCGAGCTCTGGGAGCTCGTGGATAAATATGCTGAAATGGCCAAACAGATAGGCAAGTCGTCCTCGGTGGAACAACTGCTCACTAGCACAGACCTACCGTATAGAGTCAAAGTCATGGCGGTTCCTCTCTCGCCGAGGTTCAAAGTTCCATAAGCAAATGTGTACGATGGGTCCAAGGACCCCTTGGAGCACTTGGAAACGTTCAAGGCCCACATGATCCTGCATGGGTTTCTAGGAGAAATCGTGTGCAGAGCATTTCCACTCATGTTAAAGGGGGCGGCGAGGGCTTGGTTTAGATTCTTGTCGCCCAGTACTATCGACAACTTCGCCCGAGCTGGATCGTCTCTTCCTGACACAGTTCATGGCAAGCCGAAAGAGTAGCCGCCCGACCATTTACCTCCAGATAGTGAAGCAGCGGGATGATGAAAGCCTGAAGTCATACCTCTCTCGGTTCAACCAGGAGTGTATGACCATGGACAACCAGGATGAGAAGATCACCATGTCAGCTCTATTAGGAGGAGTTTTTCCCCAAAACCTGTTCATGACTGGAATAGCCCGGAGAACCCCAACAACACTAAGAGAGTTTATGGACCAGGCTGATAGCTTCATTAATGCTAAAGACATCCTATAAGGCATTGACGACCCTTCGGAGGACCGAGGTAGAGAAGTGAACAAAAAGGCCTCTGGACAAAAAGGCTGGCCGAATCGCGAGGGGCAAGAAGGGAGCACAAGATGCCAATAGGAGGGGTGAAGCATCGGCTAGTCCAGGTGGCGGGCCTCATGCGCACATGAGCCTGGCTGTTGAGGATAAACATCCCCCGAGCCCGCGGAAGGAGCCACAAAGGGACCTAGAAAGCTGCAAGTATTGCGCCTACCACCTGACGGACCAGCACAATATTGAAGACTGCTACACCTTGAAGCGAATGTGGGAGTCATTGGAGGGTCTGCTCGACTAGCGACGAAAGACGATAGGCCAGCAAGAACACCATGACAAAGGCCATTTGAGGGACCGGCGGAGTGAGAGCTCGAGGAGACTGAGGCCTGGGAGAGAGGCCTGGAGGAGCCCACGGCTCCGAAGTGAGGGTTAAGAACCCAGTAGGTGAGATCCGTACGATTGTAGGAGAAGGTTCCACCTTATCGACTCGGAGGGCCCATGCCCAAGAGCTCGGTACGAGGAAGTGTTCACAACTGGAAAGCTGTCCTTCGGGCAAGCCTTGTTTAGGTACAGTTTTTTTTTTTTTTTTTTTGGCATTTTGCTTCTGAGCTTTGTAAAATGAGAGAATATGAAATCTGAAAACTTTTTTATTGATTAAGTGAAGATGCTTTGAATCTGTTTTTGATATTGTGAAGATGATATGAATTCATTCAGTACTCTATTTTGACATGATGTGGTATCTGAGAAACCTTTGACATGATTTTCTGATTCTGTTTCGATCCTATTCCGTTATAGCCCCGCCATGGGTGATAATAGTGGTATACGGCCCCATCATGGGTGATAATAGTGGTATACGGCCCTGCCATGGGTGATAGTAGTGGTGATAGTAGTGGTATATGGCTCTGCCACAGATAATAGTAGTGGTATACGGCCATGCCATGGGTGATAATAGTAGTATACGACCCTGCCATGGGTTATAGTAGTGGTGTCTAATTGAGTGCACACCATTTGGTGACAGAGTGATTCATAATCTGCTTGGCTATCGACAGATGTACAACACTACCACGGAGGTTAAACATAGCCTCTGTTCTGATAAGTTGCTCTGATATGATGATGATGAAGTTCAATTATGCTATGCCAAATGATACTTTGAATAAGAATATTTCTGAATTTTCGCTCTGATATTTTTTATAACATAGTCTGATTCTGCATTCTAAAAATAAAAATATTTTGTTCTGCATTTTGAATTCTGTAAATGCTCATGTTTACATACTATTAATGTTCTCTACTTACTGAGTTGCTGATAACTCACTCCTTATCTCCACAATACTTTTTAGATAATTTGAATATTCAACTAAGGATCAAGATTATAAAGCATGGGTGAGATGATTTAAGCATAATAGATTAAGCATAGAAGGTTTCTATAAGTATTGAAAGTTTTTATTAAGTAATTTTGTTGTGTTCTGTTGACTTGCTATTTTGGGTGGTTGATTATATTGAGGTAGTTGGTTTAAAACAATAACTTTTATATAAACTTGAGAATTTGGAGTCTATAACTATATTGTTGGAATGTGAGTTTAAGTGGTAAAAAGTAACTCTTAGACCCCTCCGGGACCGGGGTGTTACATTCTACCTTCATTTTGGGAACTCTAGATACATCATCTTCTTCTTTTAGGCAAGAGGGTCTTCAACCTCCATTGTACTACCTCTTTGGTACTGAGAGATACATGGGACCATAAAAGACTGTACAAATTACCAAGTATAGTGGATTTGCGCTCCGAACACCACATGGACGTAGGCTTTATATATATGCCGAATCATGTAAAAATGTGTATCTCTCTCATTTATTTATTATTTATTTTCATGGATGAATGCAACGATACCATACTGACACTGATGAGTGTATGAAAGTGCACTCTAAATACTATATTATTGGACTAAAATGCTAAAATATGAATATAAATTAGAGGAATTAATGTGTATTCTTGAATTGAGTTTCTATTTACTTTGGGATACTGCTAAACAGATTTTTATATTTAATTTCAGGGTCTATAAAAGAGCAAGTCAAAGCCCAGTCAAATTCAAAGGACTTTCAAGTGGGCAAGACGTTGGAACAACCTAAGAACTTTCAACAAGCGTAGGACTCTTCAAATAAGGATAATGATGGAGTTTGAGAGTAATTCGGATCAAGAGAAAAAGTCGGAGACTAAAACGTGCTAGGAGACAGCCTGGACATATTTTAGTATTTAGATCGTAACTTTCCGTTCACATATCGGAATTATGTGATTCTTGATGCGTTGGAAAGCTATCTTAAAGGGCTAAATTTTTCTTTAATAAGGATTTCTAAATTCAAAATTTTGAAGTGTATAAGTGGCTGCCAAAATGAGTCCTAAAATTTAGGTATTTTTTATGCAGGAATCATGAAAACAATAGGATTTCTTTCCTACCATATGTAAGCATATCATTAGCACGAAATTGAAAAATTTTGAAAGGGAGGAGGCATAAATCTAGAGAAGAGAAAAATACAACTTTTATTTTTTTCTTCTATGGAGAACTAAATCTTGGGTAAAGTTTAGAGTGGAAATTGATTGGTGAAAATACTTTGACTATATTTCAATTCATAGATTAAGGTTTATTGTTTAAGATTCTAGGATTCAATTCTCGATTTGTTTTAGATATTATAAGTTTGAGACAATTATATTAAATCTTGCTATGGTTTGATTTCGTTGAGTTATTGGCTTATGAATATATGATTGTGACTTAAACAGGCTTTGCATGCCATTGATATGATCTTTTGCTGCATTATTGTTTGTGAACATAGTGTCGTCTCTAGATCTAATATTCATTTTTATATATGAAAACCGTGGTTTGTAAAGGGAGAATAGATTCTAGAATTAAATTTGAGAAAGTAAATGAATATAATGTCATATCTTCCAATTAGAAATTTGGTGCTATAATTCTTAATTGTGTATATCGTTTGGATTGAAAAAGTCAAAATATTGGATTCGGTTGATGGAAGCCCAAAGCTTTACTTGCCTTTTTATCCGTGCCTCAATCTCATTTTAATTACGTGCTTTAGGTAAAATTTTCAGATTCTTGTCATATTATAATTTGACCTTTTCTTTGAAGCTTGCGTCTTGTTGTGTTTCTTCTAACTCCCTGTGGATTGACACCCTGAATTATACTATAACACCGCATACTAGTTTGGGCGTAATCAAATTTTGGTGCCGTTGCCGGGAAAACAGTAGAAAAATTGCTAGATAGTTTTTCTTTTCAGCACTTTGTAAAGGCGGTAACTTCGTTCATTCTTTTAGCTTGCTGCATTATTTTTTTTCCTTCTTTCTTTTTATAGTATTTTTATTTTTTTAGTATTTTGTTACTTTGCATGCACAGATTTAGAGACGCCTTGGGTAGATTTGCTTGTAGTCCTGTGCTAGAGTCATAATCAACTTTTTTAAATCCTTTATTTGACAATCCATCTAGTTCCGAAGAAATGAGTGAACATGAAGATCAACCTACTAGAACTCTTCAGGATTACCTCCACCCTACACGCACAGCCACACCATCATGCATCATGTTTCCAGCTAATACTCGCCAACTGGATTTTAAAACAGGGATGATACAGTTACTCCCTACTTTTCATGGCTTGAAAAATGAAAATCCATATGTGCACATTAGGGAGTTTGAGGAGGTAGTTGCGGCTTTTCATAGTCAAAATGCAACTGATGACGTTGTGAGACTTAAGTTCTTTCCTTTCTCTTTGAATGATAGAGCTAAGAGTTGGCTATACTCCCTGAGACCACAATCTATTGGGTCATGGAATGAGATGACTCAGGTCTTCTTTAATAAATACTTTCCCCAACATAAGACCAACGCTTTAAAAAGGCAAATATCCACCTTTGCACAAAAGGACAATGAGATTTTGTATCAGTCTTGGGAAAGATTTAAGGAGTTGTTGAGTATGTGTCATCACCATGGATATGAGAATTGGCACTTAGTGAGCTATTTTTATGAGGGACTTACACCTAGAAAGTGCCAATTTGTGGAGATGATGTGTAATGGTGAGTTTTTACAGAAAGATCCTCATGAGGCCATAGAATACCTCAATGAATAAAACCGCTGCAAAAATTCTGCAGTGTGACTTTTATTGGCCCATCTTGTTTAAGGATGCAAACATCTATTTTTGCTTATGTGAAAAGTGTCAAAAGTTAGGAGTTATGTCCCGTCGGAATATGATGTCCTTAAACCCAATTTTAGTGATTGAAATTTTTTATTGTTGGGGCATTGATTTTATGGGACCATTTCCTCCTTATTTTGGATATCAATATATTATTGTGGCAGTAGATTATGTGTCAAAATGGGTAGAGGCAGCAACTTACAGGAGCAATGATAATGGAACATTAATTAAATTTCTCAAAGAGAATGTGTTATCTAGATTTGGTACACCAAGTGCTATTATTAGTGACCGGGGTACACATTTTTGCAACCTTTCTTTTGAGACTTTGATGAAGAAATATGGGGTGGTACATAAGATCTCTATTGCCTATCACCCCTAGACAAATGGATATGTACAACTTGTAAACAGGGAAATTAATCAAATTTTAGAAAAAAGGGTCAACCCGGATTCCAAAGATTGGTCTTTGAGACTAGTTGATGCACTTCGAGCCTACCGTACAGCTTTCAAAACTCCCTTAGGCATGTCACCTTATAGGCTTGTTTTTTGAAAGCCTTGCCACTTGTGGAGTTTGAGCATCGAACTTATTGGGCCATCAAGCATTTCAATTTTGATATGGGAGAAGCAGATAAGCTTAGAAACTTTCAGTTGACCGAGTTAGAGGAATTGAGAAATGATGCTTATGAGAACTCTAGAATCTATAAGGCTAAAATGAAAGCGTTTCATGATAAAAATATTTTGAGAAAAATGTTTAAGCTTAATAATCAAGTGTTCTTCAATGATTCTAGACTCCATAAGCAGCCAGGAAAACTTCGATCTAGGTGGATCTGCCCTTTTGTAGTGAAGAATGTTTTTGCAAATGGGGGGTAAAAATAGAGGATCCTAAGGATGGTCGGATCTTTAAAGTATATGGTCAACGCTTTAAAGTATTAATTGATAGGCAAGTTTCAAAAGTGGAAGACATTCCACTTGTGGATCCGGTCTATTAACCTTGACCAGACCACGTAGGTATGTTTTTCTTTATTTGTTTTGTTTTATTTTTGTTTTCTCTTATTTTCTTTCTTTTCCTTTTTGTTTGCTATGGCTTTATTTGTTTTTGTTTGTAGGTTAGTTTCATTTTGTCATTTCAGGTTACCATATTTGGTGCTTAGCAAGCTACCCACGTCACCCATCAAGTGTATTCTAACATTTTTAGTTACTCCCCATTCAATTTTGAGTCTTAAACATTGAGGACAATGTTTCATTTAAGTTGGTGGGTGGTGGTGCAAATTCAATATTTAAAATGCTTGTTGGAATTCTGTGGCATATTTTCATGTGTCAATTTTTTTAAAAAATTTGCATCTCACGTGCATCATTTTCACATGTGTACTCATTCTCATTCATAGCCATCTTCGTGAATTCACCAAACCCACCATAATCATTTTTTGCTGAAGCATTCACAGAACCCCAATACACTCATCAGACACTCAAGCTACTATCGTGGGTTGGTTAATTGCAAGGATGTCTCCTTCCTTTCCGGCCGGTACCAAAAAATGCATCAACAAGTAGCTATGTATGTGGGATCGACTTATTATCTTCAAAAGAAATGGAAGAAGGATGAAAATTCTCCGTCTCACAAGATCGTCTCCAAAGAAGCAAACAAGACCCCCTCAAGTACTCATCTCTTATTTCTTATTTCGTTAATAGTACTGTTACCATAACAAGGAGAGGAGAAAAGAGAAGAAGGGTGCCTAGATTTCACTATAATTAGAAAAATGCTTAATTCTAGACCAGATTTCTTAGCGCAAATACACAGTCTAGAATAACATTTTTCTTTTAGTGTACATGCATCCAGTTTTGAAGAGAATGTGAAAGATCAACAGATCACAAGCTGGTATGTATAAGTATAACGTATGAAACAAAATAGAACAATATAATGACTCAATAAATAACATGAACATACATAACAAACCTCAGTCCTCTAACATAACCAACCTAAATAAAGGAAATAACGTACGTACACTTGAATTGCAGTGGGGAATAATAACAAGTAATAACAGAACCAACATGAGCATGCATGAAAACATTTAGTTGCATATTCTCCTCTAAGCTTGCTCTGGCAAGGGAAGTTTGGGTGGAGGGCGAGTCTCGTCTTACTCGTTGAGTGAGGGAGGGAGAGTGTACTGTGTGTAGTATTGGTCGAAGGAATGGAGGATTTGGAGGAGAGATGGGACAGTCTAAAACTCACTAAGGAAGAGAATTCGGACATTGAACTTGAGGTAGATCAATTGGAGAAGTTGAAGATTGAATGTGAGAAAAGCTTGGTGGAGAAATTGATCTCAGTCCGTAAGGTGAGCAAGGAGGTTGTCGGAGCCACAATGAGCAAGATCTGGAAGTTAAGGGGAGCTTTTAAATTTCACAAGATCAATCAGAACTTGTACGAGGTAAACTTTGAAAACCAAAGGGATAATGGTCGTGTCTTGGATGGAAAACCATGGCTCTTTGACAATCAACTCCTGATTCTGAGTCCATTTGATGGATTTATGCTTCCTCAGAAAATGTGTTTTGATCATGAAGTTTTTTGGATCCACTTGAACAACCTTCCATTGGAGTGTTTGTCTCGGGAGGTTGCAGTGAAAATTGGTACCTTTATTGGTTGTGTGAGGGAGGTGGATTTGAGTGGGGAGGGGTTGTGAGGGTGAATGGGAAGGGGGATAGAATGCAATATGGGAGCTGGTTACGAGCACAGTTCAAATCTAAAGGAAAAATTACTAAAAAGATGGGGGGGAGCTATGAGTAGGAGGATGAAGGGGAGACTGGTGGGGAGACCAATTCAGAAAGGGGGATAAGGAAAAGTGAGACAACAAAAGATTCTGATCCGAGAATAATGGAGGAATTGGGGGTGTTGGGAACTGATGAGAATATCTTGGATGAAGAAAGGACTGGTGGGATGATTCGGGATGGGGTTGAGATTCCTGCAAACATAGTGTTTGAGGAAATGCTTGGGAGTAATATTGGTTGTGGAAACAGGGAGGATGATATTAGTATTATGCAGTCTGATAAGAGAAATGAGGAGGTGAGCGATAAGGGTACTGAAGGAAGGGATTCGGCACAGGCTAGGATAGAGATTGAAAAGAGCTCTTAGTAGCTAGTGGATGCTATAATTAGCAACGAGAGCTGTATGGAGATAAGAGAGCAGAGGAGATGGAAAAGAAGAGCTCGTGGGAATGTTTGCCCAAAGCATACTGAGGGTCCTTATGGGGGTAAAAGAAAAACACAAGAGGAAGGAGCAGTGAATGAGGTGAAGGGGGCAGAAGGTTTGGGAAGGAGATGAGGGGTAAAAACAACATGTCATTGGCGGAGGCTATGAGATAGCCCCGCCAAGAATTATGAAAATACTAAGTTGGAACTGTCAGAGGCTTGGGAACCGTCGGACAGTTCAGAACCTTTAGTAGTTAGTGAAGGGTAAGAAGCCCATTTTGGTCTTTCTCATGGGGACCAAACTTATTGCTAGAAAGTTTGATGCACTAAAAAGGAAGTTGGGGTAGGAGGGATGTTTTGTAGTGGATTTTGTAGGAAGGAAATGGGGATTGGCACTGTTATAGTGTAGAGAGTTGTTGGTGGATGTTATTAATTACTCTCAATTCCATATTAATGCGAAGGTGGAATGGGAGGCGCAGAGGGTGTCTTGGCAATTTACTGGATTTTATGGCCAACCTGAAGTTTGCAAGCGGAAATACACATGGAACCTGTTGTCATTGCTGAAGCCATCCCATGAGATCCCCTGGTGCATTGTTGGGAATTTTAATGAAATCCTTTATCAAGATGAGAAATGGGGTGGAAGACCAAGGCCATAATCTCAAATGGAGGATTTTAGGCAAGTTCTAGAGGTGAATGGTGTCTTTGATCAGGGCTGGAAGGGAAGTAGATACACTTGGAGTAATAGGCGCTTTGATGACACCTTCACAAAGGAAAGGCTGGATCGAGCAGTGGCCAATAATAAATGGATGGACATGTATAGAGAAGCTATAGCAGAAACCATAACTGTAAGCCAATTAGATCATAGAGCTATCCTTCTTGATTTGGCATTAAAGATCCCAAGAAGAAGGATTTTCAGATTTAAAGCTAAATGGGCCTTAGATGAGAAGGGTAAACCTGTTGTTGAAGGGATGTGGAAGAGAAGTGTAAGGGGATTTGATCCATTACAGATGGTCCAAAAAAAGTTAATTTGGTGTAAAAATGAACTGAGCAGATGGAAATATACGAAGGAAAAGGATCATGAAAAGAAG
This sequence comes from Pterocarya stenoptera, assembly GCA_003123785.1. Classification (NCBI taxonomy): domain Eukaryota; kingdom Viridiplantae; phylum Streptophyta; class Magnoliopsida; order Fagales; family Juglandaceae; genus Pterocarya; species Pterocarya stenoptera. Next base: position 7,726 of record QEOT01124312.1, on the reverse strand, counting down.
ATGAGGCAGAAAACTGATAGATTGAGAGAGGAATTAGAAAATGAAGGTCCTCATAATGTGATGGTGATCAAACAACTTCAAGGTGAGCTGGGATTGATGCTGGAGCAAGAAGATATTAAATGGTGACAGAGAGCAAAAAGGAACTGATATAGGATGGGTGATAAAAATACAAAATTCTTCCACTCTTGTGCTAGCCAAAGGAGAAAAAAGAATGAAATATTGGCTTGAGTGGATGTGTCCAAAGCCTATGATAGGATTGAGTGGTTGTATTTGAAGGCAGTGATGGAGAAGATGTGGTTTGGGGAAATATGGATTTAGTGATAAAATGTGTGTCATCCGTGACTTATTCTGTGCTAGTAAATGGTGAGCTAGGGAAGACTATAACACCCTCAAGGGGGATTAGACAAGGGGACCCCATATCCCCTTATCTTTCCATCCTATGTGCAGAGGGTTTGACAACTTTGATTAATGCAGTTGAGAGGAGAGGGAATTTAAGAGGGGTTGTTGTCTCTAGAGGGGGTACTAAAGTTAGTCATCTACTTTTTTGCAGATGACTGTATCATCTTTGGTAGGGCCAAGTTATCTGAATGGCAGCAAAGACAAAGTCTTCTGAAGATATATGAGGGTGCCTCAGGCCAATGTTTGAATCTACAAAAGACCACTATCTTCTTTAGCTCAAATACTGATCAAGTGACCTGATCCCATATTAGAAGTATAGTAGGTGTTTCAGTTTGTAGAAGTTATGAGAAGTATCTCGGGTTGCCAGGCACGGTTGGCTAATCAAAGTTTATTGAGTTCAGAAACCTAAAGGAGAGGGTATGGGCAAAAATTTCAAACTGGAAAAATACTTGGTTGTCAGAGAGGCTGGGAAAGAAGTGTTGCTTAAGGTTGCTGTTCAAGCAGTGCCAACTTATGCTATGAGTGTTTTTAGACTTCCCAAGAGATTGTGCAAAGAATTAACATCACTTATTGGTGGGGATACATGCAGGAGGACAGAAAAATACATTGGAGAAGTTGGTTTAAGATGAGTGCTTCCAAGAGAATAGGTGGTATAGGATTCAGAGATATAGAATGCTTCAACAAAGTTATGCTTGTTAAGTAATGTTGGAGATTACTAGAGAATCCTACTTCTTTGGTTGCAGTTATTATGAAGGAAAAGTATTTTCGAGGAACTGGCTGCTTAGAGGCTAAAGTGGGTGCTGGGTCTTCTTTTATTTGGAAGAGTCTGTGCTCATCCATTGATCTTATTAAAGAAGGCATGTGGTGGAGGGTGGGTGATGGTAGTCAGGTTAACATATGGGGGGATAAGTGGGTTCCTTGTCAAAAGTCCCCTAGGATCCAGTCTACTGCTATAATACTGCCAAGAGATTCGAAGGTAAAACAGCTTATTAGTGTTGATGATGGCTTGTGGAATACAAGTTTGATTGATGAGTTGTTTTCTGTGGAGGAGAGGGACCTTATCCTGATTATACCTAGATGCAGATGGGGTGTTAGAGACAAGCAGACTTTGGGGGCAACAAATGATGGTAGGTTCTCAGTTAAGAGTGCCTACCACCTTGAGCATAGAAGGCTACTACGTGAGGCTAGGGAAACATCAAGTGGTGATAATTCAGGGGGGGGGGATGGAAGTGGATATGGGGGCGCTTAAGAATGCAGGGGGTGGTTAAACATTTTTTATGAAAGGCCTGCCATGGAATCCTTCCTACAAAACAGAATGTGATGAAAAGAAGGGTGACAGACTCGAGTTTATGCCCAATATGTATGTTAGAAGATGAAACCATAGTGCATGCTCTATGGAGTTTCCCAGCTACCTTAGATCTTGTATGGGCTGAGAGTGGCAGTTCAGTGCAAAAGTGGAGTATTTCTGTCATATATTTCCAGCAACTATGGGAAAAACTAAATGCCAAGCTTGAAAGTGAAGAAGTAAAAGTGGTTGAATGTATTATGAGAAGAATTTGGCTTAGGAGAATTACATGCATGTTTAAAGGGGTGTTTGAAGAACCCAGAAATGTGATAAGAGCCGCAAAGGGGGGGCTTGATGAATTTATAGCAGCTCAGACCAGCCAGCAGCAGTTGCAGATGGAAAGAAGTGTGGATAGAAGCACTGTAAAATGGGAAAAACCAGATGAAGGCCTTGTCAATGTAAACTGGGATGCTGCAATGAATGATCAACTTAAGAAGGTTGGGGTGGGAGTGGTAATCAGAGACCATGAGGGAGAGATTTTAGCTTGTTTGTCTGGATGTATGGATCACACTAGAAACTCAGCAGTTGCTGAAGCTATGGCATTAAGAAGGGCAGCAGTCTTGTGTGCTGAATTGGGGCTTTCAGATGTGGTGATGGAGGGGGACTCGCAGGTGGTGGTGAAGGCTATGAGAAGGAAAGTGTTGGGTTTGCTCATTTGTAGTCCCACATTGGTGGGAAACTAAATGGGAGCAGCCCATTGAGCCTATAAATAGAGGGCTTAGCCCTTTAATTTTAGACACACCAAGTAACAAGTTATTAAATAATAACTTGTGACTAAAAACTCTATTGACCTTTCTTTTGTAAAAGGGAAGAGTTGAGAGTTAAAGTTTTACTAGTGAGAAAACTTTGTGAGTGTCACTTGAGGTGAGGAGAAAAATTGTGTGATTGTAACAATTTTTCACATAGTGTATTTTCTTCTCTGGATTGCTGGTTTTCTTCCTGCATTGGGAGTTTCCAGGTAAATCAATTGTGTTGTTATTATTTCTTTGCTTTTCCTTATATTCCTGCATAGTGTGGATCTTTGGGGGTGAATTTGGTAAATCCAAATTTCCAACAATTGGTATCAGAGCTGGGATCCTTTTTTGTGGGGTGGAGCTTTGGTGTGGTAGTGTGGATACGTACAGTCTAAGGAGGTTCTGTCTAAGGAGATTGGAAATTCTAAGTGTGTCCATTGTGACCCTCCAATCTTTCCTGGGAATCTTGAAGTTCTGTCTAGGAAAGAGTAATCTTTCCTGGGAACTTACTTAGTGAGTACTATTCATTTCTACGGTAAAGCTAAAGTTTGGGTCTAAGGAGATGGCTGGAGAAGAAATAAAGGTCTCGGGTATCGAGAAGTTCGATGGCACGGATTATGGATACTGGAGGATGCAGATAGAGGACTACCTCTATGGGAAGAGACTCCATCTTCCATTATTTGGGAAGAAACCGGAGACCATGGCAGTTAATGATTGGGATCTGCTAGATCGACAGGTTCTGGGGGTTATTCGGCTAACCCTGTCGAGATCGGTTGCACACAACGTCATCAAGGAAAAGACGACTGCGGATCTCATAGCGGCTTTGTCAGGCATGTATGAAAAGCCGTCAGCGAATAACAAGGTACATCTGATGAAAAAGTTATTCAATTTAAAGATGGCAGATGGTACGTCTGTTGCACAACATCTGAATGATTTTAATACTATCACAAATCAATTGTCGTCTGTTGAAATTGAATTTGATGATGAGATACGTGCACTGATACTATTGGCATCATTGCCAAATAGTTGGGAAGCCATGAGAATTG
>QEOT01124311.1:474077-499503 GCA_003123785.1 Pterocarya stenoptera | reverse complement strand
TATACACCAACATATTCCAATTTGAGAATATGACCGTTAGGTAAAGGAAAAAAAAAATTATTACCATTGAAAAGTTAACCGTTACACAATGAGAAAATACCTTATGATAGGACAAAGTTCTAAAATTTGACGGTCCGTTCAAAAATTTTACCATTGAGATGATCTTGATTTTCAATAAAATCATGTCAATTTGGAAAAGGTGAATTTTAAAAGAAGTCTTATTATTAGGAACTTATAATTTTGGAAAATATTACCGATTCTAATAAACAAATAATTAAAATTTTTCTTAAAAATATTCGCTAGATATCAATAGCTCAGAACGCATGAAAAAAGATTAGAAAAATATTATTTTAATATAATAGAAAAAGAATAAAGAGTTGTTATGTAGGAGGTTTTGAAAAGATTAGTAATTAAAATAGAGAAATATGATTTTTTAAGTAAAATTTGATAAATAAATAAAAAAAATTCGGCCCGAAGTGAATACTTTGGGCCGAAATTTTTTACTATATTATAATCAACCCGTAACTTTGATCATCCAGATCAAAATGCTCTAAGAGTATTACTCGTGAAGTGGCTGCAATTTGGGTAAAGAATCCACTTTTTTCACTTTGGCTAACCACTCTTTATTGAAATCAAATAAGAAACTCTCTAAATATAAATTTATTCCATTAAAATATATGTTTCTCATTTTGATTTATATATATATTTTTAATTTTAATGGTAATTGGAATATTTATTACTTATTAGAAAATCGCATATTAAAACACGACATTTTCCTACGAATATAATTTCCTATCGTTTACATTAATTCTTTTAACTACTATATTTTTCCGACGGTTATATTCTTTCACTACAAAATAGTACATTTTCTCAACAATTTTATTCACTTCAACACAAGTTCCTTTGTAAAATCATTTTTTCATTTTCTCTCAATCGATTGTTCGCTTATTCGAAAAATGACATTTTTCGATTCAGATTTTGACGAAAATTTTGATATAGCGAGACAACTTGTTATGGAAGAAAAATAATAAAGCTCACGTGGTTGTTCTAAAAAATCACATAGAGTCATCAGGTGTGATCGATTGCAAGCCCACCAAAATCTTTTTAACGTCTATTTTATTAATCTGCCAATCTATCCTCACAAATACTTTCGAATGAGTCATTCTCTTTTTCTTCATATACAAGCTACAGTAGAAGTCCATAAACCTTATTTTGTCCAAAGAATATATGGTTCTAGAAGGTTTGATTTTTCTTCCCTTTAAAAATTACAGATGCTCTTGAAGATTGGGGAAACTATCGCATTAAAAAATCTAAATGTTTTTATTAAAGTAGTTGTTTCAATTTTTTTAAGAGAACTTAAGGAAACTCAATAATGATAATATTACTAGATTGCTCACAGTTGGTGAGAAACCTGGTTTTCCGAGTATGTTAGGGAGCATCGATTGTATGTACTGGAAGTGTAAAAACTGTCCAACTGCCTAGCATGGTATGTATTCTGGTTATGTGCACGAACCAACAATTATTTTCGAAGCAGTGGCTTCTTATGATCTATGGATTTGGCAGACTTGTTTTGGATTACCTTGGTCTTATAATGATATAAATATTCTTGATAGATCGTTTACATTTTTTGACCTTGCTCAAGGATGTACTCCGGCTACCAATTACATAATTAATGGTCATAACTATACAATAGGGTACTTTCTTGCTGATGGCATATATCTACAATAGGAAACATTTATTAAAACCATCTTAGATACCTAAGGAAACAAGAAAAAATACTTTGTTGCAGCCCAAGAGTCAACAATAAAGGATGTGGAGCGTGCTTTTGGTGTGCTTCAAGCACGATTTGCATATCTCGTGGATTTGCACGATTTTTTTCACATTGAAATGCTCAACGGTATTATGATGGCATACATAATTTTACATAATATGATCCTTGAAGATAACGAGCAGACAATGGATTTGAAAACTTCGAATATTAACAATTGGCAGAAAGCTTACACGAACAAGTGTCATCTGGCCCTACAACTGAATTTAATGAGAACGTCATCCTGATATTAGAGATAAGAAAATGTATTGTCAACTCCAAGTAGATCTCGTCTACCACTTATGGCAACAATATAGCAAAGCATATGATTTCGTCATATATGATTGTATTGATCATGTTTTATTTTTTCGCAAGAATTTATTTGGTTATATTATTTTTTTTATAAGAATGTATAACCACTTCTCTTATGGAAAGAATGTAGTATGGATTTTTTTTATTAATATATAAAGTAGGTTTATGTTAATAACTTTATATTAATGTTCATGTTTAAGATTAAAATTTTATGTTATATTAATTTTAATATTTTATTTTCTAAAATTAATATGTTATATCAAATGTTATATTAATTTTATGTTATTAGATTATTAGACATGAATAATAAGATTTTAAAATTTGATGTTATATTAATTAACAATTTAGCATATAATATATATAATATAATATAAAAATCCTATAAAAATTATTTTATATATAATATAAAATATAAAAAATTATATGTATATGAATGGGTTCAATCCAGTTTGGTCCGATGTTATAAAAAGCAAACCCAGAACTGAACCGATTTTGAAAAATTGGAACTGGTACCAAACCAAACTGATTTTACACCAGATCTAACACACTGGTTCGGTCCGGTTCACTAGTTTTTCAAATTTGTTTTTCAGCCCTACTTCTCAAGAACTGAATTCCATAACTTTGCAGCTAAAATTTTCTTCTTGCCCATTTTCTTCATCATTTTTTTTTATCAACTTCCAGAGAGATTGCCGTTGAGAAGGCAAAACAAAATGAGAATTAAGCCGAGACGAGAAACATAAGAATATCTCGTCCTAATTACTGTTTTGATACAAAAACTTTGTATTCAAAATTAGGGGTGTAATCGGTCCGATTTGGTCCGATTTTGGACAAAATTTGAGACCGAACCGGTTTTACATTTTCAAAAACCATTCCGCACTGGTTACCCCCATAAACCTGTACTTCCGGTTTTTCAGTTTTAATATACTATATATGTATTAGATAATATATATAATAGTATACTATAGTATATAATACTATAGTGATAATATATTGTAGTATATTATAATATATAGTGACATAGTATTAGTATAACTATTAATACAATAGACTATAATGATATAAGATTTTAAAATTTAAGATTATATTAATTAGTAATTTATCATATAATACAAAACTATTTTATATATAATTATATATTATATATTAAAATTATATACAATATAAAAAATTATAATATATATATGAATCGGTCCGGTTTGGTTTTTAAAAAGGAAAAATCGAAACCGGACCAATTTTAACTGGTTTAAAAAGAAAAAAAGGGATACCGAATCGAACCAAACTCTATACCAGACCCAACCCACCGGTCTGGGCTGGTCTAGTTTACCGATTCATCGGTTTTATTTTACACCCATATTCAGAATATTCGTTTGAACACGACTACACTAGATGGTTTATAATTCCTTATTACCCATCTTAAACTCTGGCCCATTATCAGCCCATATGACCTTTGGTGTTAAATTGTGTCTATCATTAAACAAAAAGATTGAAGTAAAGAACTCACCATGAACAAAGCAAAGAATAAAAAGATTTAGAATCAATAATATATCAAGTAAAGAAGTATGTAAAAGTTGCAAGACAACAAACATAATTTTGGACAGATGAAAACACTATCGTTCTCTATTGGATGAAGTCCTCATGAACAAAGCAATACTTGGATAAGAATATGGTCCAACAATTTAAAAACTAATGACCTAAGTTTACTTACATACGGCAAGTTGAATGGAAAGGAAGGGACATAAAATGTCGTGCAGAATAAAGTGAAGGTGAACGTAAGTGATTGACCAAAAAGGTCTCACCATTAGGTAATTTGACAGTTTTTAGATGTGATATTCGACAGATAGATATTGAATTAAACGAACAAAACCAGATCATTCACTGTTCACTCGTTCTCCTTTCATTTACATCCTAAATCAATGCGAAACTATATATAGTCGATAAAGACTGAGGAACTGGTATAGTTTCTTGAAATAACATGAAAGAAACAAGAAAATCTTATGGGATATTGCGGGATGCTTAATCAACGTGGGTCGATTTAAGGTCAGCTTCTCGACCCAATAAGATTGTCACTTTTCGACTTTTATCGAGTTTCTGCATTCTGGCAAATAAGGGTTTGTTTGTTGGAACTTGGCACAACCCTAACTTTTAAGGTACTTCTGTTTGGGGGCTTCATGCCTATTATTTACAAACAGTTTACTATTATGCATAAACTATTTACTACTATTTTATTATTATTCATAAATTATTTTACTATTGTTTATAGATGATCTGAAATACTCTTAACATCTAAATGAAGCCTATATGTCTTGGTTGAACCAGTATGGACTTTTTTAGACTTGAAAAATAGAGTGTGGACGAAAGTATAAGGGTGGAAATAAAAATTGATGTCTCAAGGTGGTAAGGAAGTCTTGATTAAAGTTGTTGCCTCTCTATACCTACATATACTATAAGTTGTTTTAAGTTGCCTTCAACCTTATGCATTGAGCTAGAAAGTATGACGGCAAACTTTTGGTGGGGACAAAGGAAAGAGGAAAAAAGAATTAGATGAATAAGTTGGAAGAAGATGTGTAAGACCAAAAGAAATGGTAGAATGAGGTTCAAGGACTTGCAGAATTTTAACATGACACTTATTGCAAAACAAAAGCTGGAGAATCATGACAAAAGAGGGTTCTCTATTACACATACTTTTCAAAGCTAGATATTTCTCAAAAAACAAGTTCCAAGAAGTAAATCTCTCCTTTGTTTGGAGAGGAATCTAGGAGGCCAAAGAACAGTTGTTGAAAGGATGCCGCTGGAGAGTAGGTGATGGAAAATCTATTAATGTTTGGACTGACTATTGGTTGCCACAACATAAGCTTATCCCTAAGCCTGTAGGAACTGATTTGGTTCTCCATAATGATACAGTTGAGTGCCTCATTGATGGAGCAACAAGATGGTGGGATGTTGCTAAGATTCAGAGTTTAATTCTAGCACAACAAGCAGCAAAAATTTTCAAAATCATGTTGAGCTATGAACTTGCAGCAGATTGCCTAATTTGGGAGCATAGTAAGAATGGGGTGTATTGTGTTAAGAGTGGATACAAGTTTTTCAACTCACTAAGGCATGATGCACAGGTGGGGGAATGTTCAGATGCTCAAAACTAGAGGAAATTTTGGCCAAAGCTATGGAGGATGAATGTACCAAATAGAGTTAAGGTCTTTGCATGGCGGGTTTGCAGAAATGGCTTACCTACTTTGTTGAACCTTAAGAGTCGAAAAGTTATTGAGGAGGCTGCTTGTAGGTGGTGCAATGAAGAGGAAGATGATATTACTCATGTTCTACTACATTGTAAAACTATAAGAGCAGTGTGGTCTGATCAGTTTCCAGAGTTCACTACCGATGCTCTCAACACAAATTTGTTAGCTCTTGCAATGCAGGTACAATACAAAGGCAATAATGGAGACTTGGAGAAACTATCCCTGATAGCATGGGGCATGTGGTACAGAAAAAACCAGTTATTACATGAAGATATGAAACTTTTTGCTATGCACTCAGTAGAATATGTTTTGGTATCCAATAAATCCCACTTACAAGCTCAAGCCCCTCATGGAGAAAAGCAAGTTTGTTGATGGGTACCTCCTGACCAAGGGTCCCTAAAGCTCATTGTGGATGGGGCAATGTTTGCAAACAGAAAAAGTGATGGAGCGAGAGCTGTTCTAAGAGATAAAAAGGGTGGTGTGATCTTTTCAGCTTGTAAGAAGGAACATGAGATTAATGACCCTATTGAGATCGAACTACTAGCAATTTTTAGAGGCTGCATTTATGCATACTTCTTGGGATATCACAACATGTTATGGAGAGTGACTCTTTGCTAATGGTGAATGAAATTCAAAATAAAAGAGCATCAAGATCATTTCATGGAAACCTTGTGATGGAGATTAAGCAACTTATGCAGAGATTTCGACATTGCTTTATACAGCACAGTAGCCGTTTAAGCAATGGTGGAGCCCATGAGATGGCTAAATTTGTATGGAATATTGACAATTTGATAATTTCATTAAGTTCTTATCCTAATTGTATTGTCCAAGTTATTCAGTTTGATTCTATGTTGTAATCTTTATTTCAAAGTTTTGAATAAAAGATTTTCTCTTAAAAAAAAATTGGAGACCAAATCAAATTTCTCACCTCAGTCAAAAGACATTTTCAAACTGAAAGCACATAAAAACAGTGAAACCGGTAAATCAAACTAGTAATATGTCAACAAGAAAAAGGCGGAAATTGCTACTAATGAATGTTCCAATAATCACACTAGTGTTTAACCCTAATATAGTGTAATTGATGTTGCTCCGAACATGACTTACATCCCATCATTGGTTAGGGTCCCCATGTATGCAGCTAATGTCTTTAGTTGGGTAAGACTAGAGCTACTTATGGGAGCTTCTGCTAAGTGTATTTTATATGTTTTTTTCTTTTTTTTCTTTCTTTCTCTTATGTATATTTTTTTTAATATTTTTTAAATATTTAAAAAAATAATACACACTATCATTAAAAAAATATTTCTTTAATTACGAAATAAAAAAAATAAAAAATAAAAAAACTCCAACTGGAGCCGCCGGCGGAAAAGGCTAGTATTGTTCAGAGGTCTCTTTCTGTTGGGGGTTGCATGAGCTAGCGCTGGATGGTTGTATTCATGTGGGCGGGACTTGTGTCATAATGAAAAGCAAAAAAAAAAAGTGAATATCATAATAATAATGTGTGTAGGTTTGGGAATGGTCCTACGCTGCTAGCTTGGTTTATTTGGCCCTAGGGCTGTCAATCAGGTTAGACAGACAAGTACCGCAACTCCGGGCTTGGCAAATTAGTAGGTGGTGATGGATGCATGATGGCATGCAACACTTACGTACCTAATACGGTTGGCCCAACTATTTAAAGAATAATGGTGTATCCCCCACTCCCAGTCCCACTCTCAGTCCCGCTGAGATTTTTTTTTTTTTATTTCTTGATTAAGAAAATAATTTTTAATAAAAATGTGATTTCTTTTTTATTTTTAAAAATATTAAAAAAATATATGTTGAAAATGAAAAAAAAAAAATACATAGCGGGACTGGAAGCGGGACTGGGAGCGGTGTCCCTAGCACTGCTCCTATTTAAATACGACAAAAAAGATAAATAATAAATTCACACACGTTAAATTTTTAATATATGAAATCATATTATTTATAAGTTTTATTTTTTATTTTTCAAGATTTAACCAAATATTTCTCTCCTTAAATATTGCAGCACACAAGTGAGACAGCCATGGCCATGAACAGGGGAAAGATGGATCATGGGGGTGAAGTCAACTCATTTCATGGGTCTCTTGTTCTATATAGTGACGTGTCTCTCAGTACAACTAATAAATATAAAGCGGATGTGTTTGGTTGTTTTGAGAAGAGGAAAAAATCAAAAAGAGATTAATGCATCTCCTGCCTTTGCTGTTCATGTGTGGACCGACCGGGATTTATAATGGCTCATGCCAATGTCTTAGTAGTTAATATTACGTCTGACATGATGTTTTGATAGCATGCACAACTGTTTAACAGGTCAGGATTGGCTGTACACTAGGTCTTTTTTTTAGTTTCAGGCAAATACTGCCATATCGGTATCACCTCCCATGTCACACGATTGCAATCGTCGTAACATAGTCTTAGACGTGGAGTAGTTCTGATACTATTTGTTATGAGCCCACTAGGTAGAACTTAAATTTGAAAACAAGCTTACAAGAGAATGGTGCCTAAAGACTTATAAACTATCAATCAATCTATACAAGAAAACTACTTATATTTACGAGTAGTTATTTCCAGCGAAATGATTATTTTCAACTAATATAAATCTGTTTTCGTTACAAATAATAATTTTCTTCACAAAAAAATGATCACAAATACTCATTTTCTTGTAATTAGGGTGTTTTCCAAATTAAATGAAGTGGACCAACATCATTTAAGCGTACAAGACGTGTTTATAACCTGCCAAGACATACATGCATGTTTCATTTTTTATAAAACAAAGTTCATACAAAGATCATGATACCTATTAATTGTTAAGCCTCATGTCCAACTTTATTATTACTTTTTGAACATACCCTCTTTGCATTATTGACTCAGCTTGATTAAGTACGTAAATTTAAAAGATTAGAAATATATTCTAATTGTCTAAATTAATAAATAGATTATTCATTCAATTTCATTGAATCTCAAACTTGCCTATGAAACAATTTATTATTATATGAGGGCCAGGAGGAGGCTTCTTTAGAGTAGAGCGCGGCGTAGAGGAATGTTTACTCGTGTACCAAAATTAACGATGGCTGCTTGGAAAGAATGGCTGGGTGAAGAGTCGGACAGAGTGGAGAGTCAGAAGACTGGCTCGCTCGCTCGCTCTCTCGCTGGACGTACGTAAAATTGCAGAAAAGCTCGTCACGGGGGTCTGGCTTTCCTTAATCCCGACCAAAAAGCAAAAGGATCCCCATTCTGATTCCCACGCGTCTCTCTACTTACCTCTCAAATTCATAACAGAGTAACGATATCACAATACTTTTCTATGTAAAATGAATATTTTTATAAAATAATATTTTTTTATATGATATTTTATAATAATATCGCTCTTTTTAAAATATGATTATGAAATATAAAATACGATGCGAAAAGTATTGCAAGTTTATCATTTTTCTGCTTACAAAGAAAAAACTTAAACCGATGTATAAATTCTCCATATGAATTCTTCTATTTTGAAAGAAATATTTTTTAATAAATTTATAATTTTTTTAAAAATGATTTAAAAAATTACATAAGTAAAAGATAAAATATATTTACAACAGTGAATTATACAATTGTCACATAATCGTTTTTAAAAAATAAAATAAAATATAGGATCTACATAAAAAAAATTAATCTTTTAATAGTGGACCTCATTCTTTTTCAAAACGATTACGTCGTAAACATTTCATAATTATATATAGAATTACTATAGCAAAATGTATTTATCGGTAGACAGTGTCAGGGTACTGGTGGCCCTAGCACTACCTTTCATATGAAATCCGCTGCCGGCTAAGAGCATCCTCATCCGGTTCCCCATCACTCCCCCATCCCTATAATTTGGGAATAATTATAGGGTTTTGTCTAAAATCCCTCCCCATCCGGTTCCCCATTTTAGGGGAAATGTTTACGGAATTGGGGAACCACTATTCATTCCCCAAATCACTTTTATCAATATTTTATTCATTTTAATTAAATTAATTCTTATTCCAATCATCTACACTTTCTCTTATATTCATATTTATTATAATTTTAAATAATAATTTTAAAAATAATTTAAATAACTCCGAAAATATAAAAAAAAAATATTTTAAAAATAATTTAAATTCTATCTAAAATATTCATTAGAATAATAGTTCAAAATATAAGAAAAAATATTGAGTAGTTAAATTTGTAAATGGAAGTGAGAGAAAAAAAATAATAAAGAAATAATAGAGAAATATTATTTTAATAGAATAGAGATAGGGATGAGAAATGGGATGTAGAAGGTTTTTTAAAGATGAGTAAAATTTAGGGAAAAGTTTTAGGGAATGTACTTTTTAGCTAAATTATAGGGAATTTTATGGGGAACCCAATGTGGATGCTCTAATAACTCTCAAAGCCCAAATTCTGTGTATCTTATTTTGTTGAGCAAAGATCCACACAATTATTTTTATTATTTTTTATAATTATATTTTAAAATACATTTTATTTAAAGTGATATTATTTTTATATATTATTTTATAATAATATTTTTATTTAAAACGTAATTATATAAAGAGTGGTAAATGTATGTATTTGTTGTATTTGTTGCAATATATCTAAAATTCAAAAATAAATTATAGACTTCAATATAAATGCATGTATGTGTATGAAGCAGTGATTCATAATTGATTGTACTGGTCAATTTCTTTTAGGAATAATCTATAAACTACACTTTTACATCATTTTTATTTTTTTAAGCATCAATTTTTTTTTTAAAAATTATTCTTGATGGATAATATCATTCCATCATTACATGCCAAGTGTGGGATGATAGTGTAGCTTGTAGTATTTTTTTTTATAAAAAAAAAAAAGAAAAAAGAAAAAAAAGGAGATGATTCTTTTTTTTTCTTTTTTCTTTTTTTTTTTTGTTGATAAACTATAAAAAAAGGGAGATGATTCAAAAGTATTGAAAAGTGTAATATTTATAAAGTTAAATAAAAGTGAGATAATAGTATAGTATAGCATTATTCTCTTCAAAATAATTTTTATATATAATAATAATAGTGAATTGGTTGTAGTCATGAGGTTGCAAGCGTCATGCAATCATTTTGAAAAAAATAAATAAATATGAGATACACATGAAAAAAAATTAATTTTTTAATAGTAAACTCTACTTTTTTAAAGCAACTGCACGGTACTTACGTATTCCATTACTGTATGTAACATTACTCTTCTTAAATAGGATTTTATTACCGAGTGGGCATGTGATAGTTTATATCCCCTCCAAAGTTTATTATACTTGAGTTTCCATTAAAATATATTTTTACAATCTAATGTACTACATCAAATCACGTTAATTTGTAAGTTTACTTTTTTAATAATGATAAATATAGTTAAAAAATATACAAGTCTCGCATACTCTATTTTTAAAAAATTGGAGTCCAATGTTAAAAAAAAAAAAAATTCATGTGTATTCTCTATTAATCCACTTTTTGTAAAGGTGGTGCGTAATTTGCATATTCTAAAATTACAAATATCAATTTTCTTACTTTTATAATATCTTTTTGTGGTCAAAACTTTTCTCTCATACAAATCTATAATTCATTCCCTCGCAACAATAAAAAGAAGCTGATAATCTTTACAAAAAAGGGTATGCATGATGAAATGTTTTTTCTTATCAATCATAGATAAATTAATATTTTAAATAAGGCTCATGATAGTTGGGCGTACCGTTAGTTATAAATTTTTTATTTTTTTTATTTTGATTTTCTTTTAGATATTTTTTTAATATTTTTAATCATTAAAAAAATATAATTTTATTAATAGTCACTTCATTAATTATTAAATAAATAATTAATTAATTAATTAAAGTACATGAACGATAAAATTGAACAGTAAATTTGAGAGACTCCTTTAACATTTTCCTTTAAATAATTATACATTTATGATTACTTTTTATTTTATCATATTTAACAACAACTTATCATAAAATGGGACGCGTGACGATACGTTTTATTATAACTAATATTTTTATTAGATCACATCACTAAATAAAAAGCTATATAAATAATTCGGATCTTTATCATTATTTTTTATTATTTTTTATTATTATTCATAAATTATCTGATATCACCTTATTATCAAAACGTAACATTCTAAAAAAAAAAAAAAAAGCTATTTCAAACTTTCATTTTTTTTCATCAAATCATTATCTGATAATTATTCAACACAAATTAATACAATTTTTACAAATTTCAAAACAAAAAATAATCTGAACATATTCAAACAACTTTTCAATTTTATTTATCCACTTTCACGAATTTCTGCACAATACTTATTTTAAAAAAAGTAATTCTACATATAATCGTGAAGTGCGTAAATGTCGCGTAATCGTTTTAAAAAAGAGTGGGGTCTACTGTTAAAAAATTAATTTTTTTCATGTGGGTCTCATATTTTATTTACTTTTTTTAAAACGATTACTCGACAGTTACACAATTAACTATTACAAGCTTCTTTTCTCTTTTTAAAAAAGACTTATTCACAATCTTTTCTCTCTTTTCTCAAAACTAATCTCAAACATATTCTCAAAATTCTCCCATATTTCCAACAATTTTAGTAGCCAAACATGACTAAATCTCATTAAATATTTTTTCAATATTGTAAAATAATAACACTCTGTTCAAGTGTGGTTTCGTTTATTTTCGTAGATACGATAAAATGAATTAAGATAAAAGGTGAAAGTTGAATAAAATATTATTATAATATATTTTTTTAGAGTTAGTCTACATACAATTCTTAAATAAGGACTACTTATGCAAGTCAATACAGTAATGTTTAAAAAAATTAAAATTACAATAATATCATTTTTAAAATGATGATTTAAATTTTTTTATAATATTATTTTTGTTTTAAAATTTAAAAATTTTTAATTATTTATTTTATTTTATGTGAGAATTTAAAAAAGTTATAATAATTATATAAGAGAAGAATAATTGTGAAAATAAACTAGGCTTAAAATAATTTGATGCGTGCTCTTCAGTCGCCGCAAAGGAGAGTAAACTCTCTAAGAACCATTCTCTCCCCGAGCAAATACCAGCATTACCCTTACAACCTAACCCGGGGTAAAACTAACTCTGGATGATTGACGGCCTAATATTCAACTAGGGTTAGTTTGTCTGGTTAACGACTGCCTCGCTTTAGAAAGCCGCAACACTCGTCCAACCGCTAAAGAAGTGCTTCATCCCATTCTCGATCACTCGCGATAACCTTCAAAATCTCGTAGCTTCAGAAATAAATATTAAAATTAATCAAATCTAATATATTAGATTAACGGGAATAGAATAAATGAACAATAATTATTTATTGTGAAGTAATAAAATATTAGAGAAACAACAAACAAGTGGCAAAGTTGGATGATAGCATCCTTAAAACATATTTGATCTTTTGTATCCATGTGTTCCCTGATTGTCGGTTCCACTTGGAACTCAATTCAAAGAGCAAAAAGTTACATGACATACTTTTTGCCTAAATTTATTATGTCCATTTATATTGGAAACATTTTATTTAGAAAGATGATAGTTGTAGTTGTGAATGTGTAAATGCTATGCAGTCATTTTGAAAAATTGAATAAATACAAGATTTATATGAAAAAATTAATTTTTTAATAGTAGACTCCACTCTTTTTTAAAGCGACTACATGGCTCTTGCGTACTACAAGACTGTATATAGCATTACTCTTTTATTTATAAACTTATTTATATAGCATAATTTGATTTAAAAGATAAATTTTAAATTGATATATATATATAATAAATTTTTTATTTAAGTGATTGATATAAAAAAATATTTGAAATTTATCACATATAATTTATCATGGTTAAAATTAATAAAAAAATTCAAAAGTAAACCCCAACGTTATCGAATCAGCATTTCAATTTCACATTATTCAAATGCAATTAAAACCTTTTGAATTTATGATGTTGTAATGTGGTGGGACTTTTGTCCTTGTTTTATAAATCAAGCTATTTGGCTTGATAATAATTCTATTTGATTTTAATAAATGATTCAGTTTATAAAAAAAAAAAAAATCTTTCGAATTGAATTGATGATTAAATTACCATATAGAGTCTATAATATTCAAAATGATTGAAGTTTCTTCTAATTTTCCGACCCAAACATTTTACAATCAAATGGAAAATGTTAAATGTATTTTAAAAAAAAACTTATATTTTTTCATGTTAGTTATTGATAGGCTAAAAATAATAAAATCTGAATTTTAAAATTTAAATTTTAAAATAAAACTAATAAAATGAGTATTGTAAGTAAAACTATAAGTATATAGCACTACTCTTCAAAATAGATAGACACAATATGTAGACCCACGACGTATAGACAATGTGGACATTAAGAGAGGTTTGGATAGTGAGTTGAGATGACATGAATTAAAATTAAAGTTGAAAGTTGAATAAAATATTGTTAGAATATTACTTTTTATCATTATCATTGTTTTAATATTTGAAAAAGTTGAATTATTTGTTGTATTTTATATGTAAATTTTTTTAAAAATATAATAATTAAATGAGATGAAATCAATTTTTAAATATTTTTTTAGTATCCAAATCTTCCCTATTAAATGCAAAATCCGCATGCGATCAAAGGTGTTTGAACTAAAGAAAAATATAGAAAATCTTTAACCTATTAGAAAACATTGCACATAAAACACTAATGTTATATTATATATTGTATATTTTTTAAATAGATTTTATTTTCAAATCGGTGTATAGAGCACACCATCAAATTACTTAGATAGTAAGATTTGATTTATAAGATTTAAATTTTAAAATTTATCTTTTAAATCAAATTATACTATGTCGACATTTTACTATTTACTCTTCACATAAGCTCGAAAATATATATATTTTTAAATTAAATTATTAAGACTATGAAACAATACAACAAACTCTCAATTCCACTACTAACATTAAAGTTCTATCTTCATCTCATCTTTTCATTATAATTTTTTTAAATTTTTATATAAAATATAATAAATAATTAAACTTTTTCAAATTTTAAAATAATAATATTATTAAAAAATAATATTTTATTTAAATTTTAACTTTTTATCAAAAACCATTTCATTTCTGTGTAAACGAGTCCATAAGCGAAGTAAAATTGACAAGATTTTCGATAGGTTAGGTTGTTTTTGCTGGCACATGAAGGAAGATACAAAAGAATTAATTCAGATCCGAAGAAAAAGGTCAGGAATCTAAAAATTCAGGTTTTTATTTTTTATTAAAAATTAAAAAAAAAAAAAAAAAGGAGAGAGAGAAGGAGACAAACAAACAGTATCACTATTAGTTACTACGACCAATACTTGAAATTTGTTAAAAGTTTTAAAACGACCTTTGTTTCTGTTATTAGTTTTTCTGTGTGCGCTTCTCGTCGTTTCCATGATCCAAAAGTTGCTGCTGCTTTCTATGGATGTTTATCTGCGCCTGTGTCGGCCATCGACTCTACCATAGAAGCTTTGAGAAAGAAGAAGAAGAAGAAGAAGAAAGACGGCTACTTGGAGGTGTAGTTTGGTAGGTGAGAGATTTTGCGGAGAGGTAGGAGCAGTTTTCGCTGCAGAGATTTTTCTGTAGTCTGTTGCGGGATTTCTTTTCTTTAAGAGAGAAAAAAATATATTATTTTCTTTTTGATCGGAGGGTGTAAGAGAACAGCAATTGTGTGAGTGTGCGCTCGGGGAGATCTTGCTCTTTTGAAGCTAGAACCAAAGATTGTGTGGGATTTTCTGCTTTGAGAATCGATGAATTGGAAGAAGGTTGTGAAAAACAGTGTGTATCTTGCGTTCGAGTCCAAACGATAACTTACGACGAGAAGTGAAGGGGTTTTCGATTTATGTAAAGCTAGATTTCGATGCTCGAGGTTGCTGAGAGCCGAGGGTAGGGGCTGCGAGGTTACTTACATCTCCATCACTGAATTCAGAGAAATGAAGCTTCAGCAATGTTGAGATTCCGTGGAATTACGTCTTTCAGTTTTGGGTTCCGTTCGAATCCTGCGTATGAATCTTAGGGGTTTTACGAAGGAGATTCTGGGGCTTTTATCTGGTTCACTGTGGCCAAGTGGCACACGCAGATTCCAAGCTCTGTGAGGTAAATTAATTGCCCAAAATTAGCACTTCAATGATTAAAGTCATTAATTCTGTTTTTCTTCGTTTATTCTTTTAATTTTCTTTGTTGTTTTCCAAATTTTATGACGGACTTGACCAAATTATGAAGGTTTATTCGTGGTTGCAGAATTTACAAAGAGATCATCATCAACAAGAAGAGGGGTTTTCATGCACTGAGAATCAGTTAAGTAACTGCGTATCGGTAAAATCCCTGAACTGAAATGATAACATTTATGGATTCGAAAGACAAACTAAAGGAGGTGGACAAGTGCTTAGATCCTCAGCTATGGCATGCCTGCGCCGGTGGAATGGTTCAAATGCCTACAGTGAAAGCCAAGGTCTTCTACTTCCCTCAGGGCCACGCCGAGCATGCCTGCGGGAACGTCGATTTCCGGAGCTGCCCAAGGGTTGCGCCGTTTATAGCCTGCAGAGTTTGTGCAGTGAAATACATGGCTGATCCTGAGAGCGATGAGGTTTTCGCCAAGATAAAGCTGGTTCCGGTGAATGCTAATGAGCCGGACTTTGAAGATGATGGAATTGAAGGGATTAATGGTTCTGAAGCACAAGAAAAACCGGCGTCTTTCGCGAAGACACTGACGCAGTCGGATGCGAACAATGGCGGGGGTTTCTCTGTTCCGCGGTACTGCGCGGAGACGATATTTCCGCGGTTGGATTATTCAGCGGATCCCCCTGTTCAGACCATTTTAGCTAAGGATGTTCATGGCGAAACGTGGAAGTTCAGGCACATCTATAGGGGAACGCCTCGGCGGCATCTTTTGACCACGGGTTGGAGTACTTTTGTGAACCATAAGAAGCTTGTTGCGGGGGATTCGATCGTGTTTTTGAGGGCAGAGAATGGCGATCTTTGTGTTGGCATTCGACGAGCCAAGAGGGGAATTGGCGGTGGACCAGAGACGGCTTCTGGGTGGAACCCAGCAGGTGGAAATTGCGCGGTGCCGTATGGAGGGTTTTCGGCATTCTTGAGGGATGATGAGAACAAACTAATGAGAAATGGAAATGGTAATGGAAATAGTTCGAGCTCGAATGGGAATCTGATTGGTCGGGGAAAAGTGAGGCCCGAATCAGTTATTGAAGCTGCAACCCTTGCCGCCAATGGGAAGTCATTTGAGGTTGTTTACTACCCTCGAGCGAGCACGCCGGAGTTCTGTGTGAAAGCTTCATTGCTGAAAGCAGCATTGCAGATCCGGTGGTGTTCGGGAATGAGGTTCAAGATGCCTTTTGAAACTGAGGATTCCTCACGGATTAGTTGGTTCATGGGAACCATTTCTTCTGTTCAGGTTGCTGATCCCATGCGATGGCCCGATTCACCTTGGAGGCTTCTCCAGGTAGTATCACATCTCGTAATCTGCATTTCTTTCAATATAAAGCACACTCTGTAATAACGGTTACTGTGGTGTGTGGTTTTCTCCTCTAATGTTGTTGTTGTTCTTGTTGATGTGTACGGAAAAAAACTTCGTGCCTATGCCCCCGTTTCCATTTCCATGTGCTGTTACCAGCACAAAATTGTGTCACTCCCAATATCAAGTCTCTGTAGAAGAGTGAAAATCAATGTGATGTTTCCCCTGGCCATTATTTTATACTCCATCTTTTTCTTTTTCTTTTTTCTTTTTTTTTTTTGTGCTCCAGCTTCGCAGAAGATTCAGTTTTCCCCTTCTCCTCAGTTTTCTATTGGCTTTGCTAAATGGTTCCTCTGTCAACTTATATCTGTTTGTCAGAGCATATCGATCTGGAAGACCTATCCTGCTTGAAAATTTTGCAACTTCATACTGTTTTAAGTATTATTCCCTTGTGTTGGTTCTTCGGCTATTACTTTGCTGCAAACGACTAAATCTTTGATTCATTGATCACGTGGCATTATCAAGTTTCCCAGATATCAAATATGCATGCAGTTCTTGGGGAAGAACATGAGAGGTTTCCTTGACCAGATATGCTAGCATTTCTTCCAATGTGCATTGTGGATCAATGAATTTGGATTTGGAGAAATTTGCTAATCAGTACCAATTTACAAAAGAACTAGTCTCTCTGTTATTTATACTGCCAGATAGATATCCCCATAAAATTTTGATAGACATTCCAAAGGTTTGGTGCATAATCATCTGAAATTTCGTGCTGTCTTAATTGATGGTTCACAAATATATGTTCTGGTAGTTATTCTCTGTTCAACTCTTCCAAAGTGATAGTTTGATAAATATTTGAGCTGGCCGTAAGATATTCAGAGTGTTAAATAGTAGACCTGCAAAACTGGAGTTATGATGTACTTGACTTGATGAGGCTGATTCGTGAAACTTTATTTATGAACGTACATGTATTTTGTCTGAACAAAAAGAAAATTTCATTTGTAACCGGTTGCTCTCTGGTTTCTGCCCAAAATTCAATATGCAAGTCAGTTTCGTTTTCCTTTAATCTTCTTATTTGCTGAAATCAAAATTGTAGGTTACATGGGATGAACCAGACTTACTACAAAATGTGAAACGTGTAAGCCCATGGCTGGTGGAATTGGTTTCAAACATGCCAGCCATGCATCTATCACCCTTCTCACCACCACGGAAGAAGCTGAGACTGCCACAACACCCGGATTTCCCCCTGGATGGTCAACTTCCAATGCCGACATTTTCTGGCAACCTCCTTGGGCCCGGCGGTCACTTTAGTTGTCTACCCGAAAGCACTCCTGCTGGCATGCAGGGAGCCAGGCATGCTCATTATGGTCTATCCTTATCAGATCTCCACCTCAATAAATTGCAGTCAGGTCTGTTTCCGGCTGGTTTCCCGCCACTTGATCATACTGCTACACCCGCTAGAGCCCCAAATAACTCAATGTTTCAAAAGCCTAGCATAAGTGAGAATGTTTCTTGCTTGCCAACCATGGCACATTCTACACAAACTCCAAAGAAACTTGATGATGTCAAGACTCCACAGCTTGTGCTCTTTGGTCAACCAATACTTACAGAGCAGCAGATCTCTTTGAGCTGCTCCGCTGATACAGTCTCACCTGTTCGTGCTGGATATTGTTCATCAGATGGAAATGGAGGTAAAGTGACAAATTTTTCTGATGGTTCTGGATGTGCCCTTCGTCAACAAGGCTTACTTGGACGCTCATCCTACAAAGCTCTTCAATGGTATAAAGATAACCGTCAAGAAGCGGAGCACGATTTGGAGACTGGTCACTGTAAAGTCTTCATGGAATCAGAGGATGTGGGTCGCAGTCTTGACCTTACATTACTTGGATCGTATGATGAATTGTACAGAAAACTAGCCGACATGTTTGGCATAGAAAATTCTGAGACATTGAGCCAGGTACTTTACCGAGATAATACAGGGGTAGCCAAACAAATAGGTGATCAGCCATTCAGGTGGGAGTCGTTTGCCTGTTTTTCTTGCATTAGCTCCTTCTATAACCAACACTTTTCTTACACGATGAGTTTCTATTTCTTCCTGCAGTGACTTCACGAAAGCCGCAAGGAGGTTAACAATTCTTATGGATTCAAGCAGCGACAATGTAGTAATGTAGAGAAAGCAGTAAACCTTCATTTCAATTGTACAGCTGGTTGATCAAAATCCTTTGTTCATGTGCTGACCTTTTACCATTCTTTTTTTGGGTTGCAAGCTTTGTGCTTTCTTGATTCATGTTTTGCTTCCATTTTTCAGTCCCACAGTCCATTAAGAATTTTGGTTGATATTGTTTGCTTTGCATCTCTCTTCCCTTTTCCTACCATAAGTGCCAGTGATTTGTGGGACATTTTGTGTGTTCGAGAGACTATACTGGGTTGTAATCATTATACATATCCTAAAAGGCTCCTTCATTTCACGCATGTATCCAGTTAGGACGCACAAGACCAGCAAGAGTCTTTATTACACTCTTCAGACATGAATGTTCACTTCCTGTGTTTTGTTTTCGTGTTCTATTTTGATCTTTCTTTGGAGTGTGGGCAAGGGAAAGAGAGTTTTCAAAGATGTCATCCGCGGAAGAGAGAAGCAACTTTCTTAAGATAACAATTATAAATTTGTCCTTTTACTATAATTTGTGCGTTGCGTGACCAAATATAAACAAACCCTAAAAAAAAAAAAAAAAAAAAAAACAGGGTTTGTTAAACATCTAATCCTATGGATAAAAACATTGGTCGAGTTGACTTAAATCTCACTGGTTGTTAAGATTACCAGCTGATTTACACCGCAACCCACCTTCAGAGATTTCGAATCAGCATCACACAGTTGTTGGAGACACAAGACAATTCCCTCCCAGACCAACGTTTAAATGCCAAGTCAAAGCTCCACGTGACAAGATTAAGACCTTTATTTTGTTGATTCATTTAATTTATATGTATGTTTGCTTTGTTTTAACTTTTGTTTGAGATCTTCAACACTGGACGACAAGAAGTTGAAAAGATTTTTTTCCCAATTGACACGAAAAAATCCATTTGATTTTCTATTAAGTAATGTAGTCTATTTTTAAATAATTATATTATATACAGTTATTTTTTATATATTTTTTTATAAATTTTATTGATGTAATTGATTAAAATAATTATTTTATATTAAAAAAAATTGTGAAAATGCAATGTAAAAATGACTAAATATAAAATTTTTAATTTTTAAAATATTTGTACGTTAATTATTTGAATATAAATTTATTTAAATTAGATCACTGTTTACATCAATCATATAAGAAATTATGACAAAATTTAATTAAAAAAGAAAGAGTCACATCTGCGAAGTGGGGGGGATTACAAATAAATCAAAAGAAAATAAAATAATCCATCGTACTCGTTGGGATTGTAAAACAAAGTCAACAGTTTTTGAAGGCGATGATAAAAACAGGGCAGAGACAATGAAAGGAAGCAAAAGAGTTGGCATTAGTGAAGCGGAACAAACACACTTATGTCCCTTTCATCTACGTGAGAACAAAAATGGGGCCCCACATGTGGTGTGGGTTTCATGATGTAGACTCGGATAATTATAGGTTCACGTGTGGCCAACGTCAGCATGTGTATGAGAGAGAGAGAGAGAGAGAGAAGTTGTGTGTGTTCAGCATGAATTGCAGCGTTTTGACGATCGAAAAATGATAAAAGATAATACTATTCTTCCCGTTGGAGGATTTTTATTTCTTAATTAAGAAATTATTTTTTAATAATGATGTGATTTTTTTAATTTTAAAAGATATTTAAAAATGTTAAAAAAAACTTATGTAAAAATTTAAAAAAGAAACCCGTATCAAATACATTAGAGGAAGCTTCGAGCGAGAGCTCCTTATGGTGACTCTACAAGTATTCAATGATAAATGATATACTAAGAGCTATTTTTTACTGATTATTTGTATACGAAATATTTTAATCACAAAATAATTATATAAAAATAAATTCATAAATTGATATAGTATGTCAGATTGTAAAATTACTTTAATGTAAAGCAGATTTAACGCATCATGTAAAACTATATTAATTTGAGAGTTTTTTTTTTTTTGTAATCTCTTTATGTCTATAGCAGTTTTCTAAATCTTAAAAAGATAATTTTAAATAGATAACTTTTGTATAAGTTTTTAAATGAAAGTAGATTTTATTTTGAAAAAGTATAAAAAAATTATTTTTTAATATGATCTATTTTTTTATAAAAGACATACGAAGAGTTTGCACCTAATAAGCTAGTATTACTCTTCTACAACACTTTATATAATTATATTTTAAAATAAATAATATTTTTATAAAATATAGTAGGCGCGAAAGAAGTAATTTCAAGCTACTAACATAATTTCAGAATTAAAAAATTAAATTCTTAGGAACCAATTTTTATTAAAATATATATTTTTAATTATTTGTAGATTTTATTTGTTATTATATTTTATTTTATTTTTATCATTAGCATGATTATACAGTAATATATTAATTTTCTTGTACAATCTCATTGCTTTTCAGGTTTTGACTAAGATAACCCCATGCCCAATCCACTTTCACTTTGGTTACACAAGGATCTGTTGTTTATTTCTTTAGAGTAATGTTATTCATCATCTTAATTTTTATTATCATCTAATTAATTTATGATATAGTATTAGATAATTGAAGACTATTTATTATATTTAACTTTTGAATCTATAATCTAATTCCACATTATGACATAATGAACAAATAGATGATGAATAGATTTTTTTTTATTTCGTCAAGACAATCCTAATCTACCATGTATATCCGTGCTAGCACACGTTAGGTACTCTTGTAACAATATTGAAGTTACAAGAGGAATATTATCAAACACATACAAGGCCACTGCGTATCATGAAGAAATTAAATTCATTAGATGAGCTGTAAATACACATTGTTTATTTAATATTTCGTTAACCAATTCTCTGTAACTATAAATAGCTATTGAACATGACAGATCAATACACAGAAATTATCCCCTCAAACTACTTTATGCGACTCTGGCATTCGATTCTTTCCCTCTCGTCTACGTGTGTCCAAGGCAGTTAGATCATCTTCTTCCTTGCGTCTGTGTCATTCTTGATATGGTACCAGAGCAATGAATGAAGATTCTGATGCCAATATGCCATCCAAATCTCAGAATAACCCCCATAAATCCCACTAGCCCATATTTCATTCAACCAGGTGAGGGTGCTTCCTCTCCCTTAGCCCCTGATCTTCTAACTACCGAAAATTATGTCACATGGGTGAGGACGATGCTCCAAGATTAAAAAAAAAAAAAAAAAACAAGCTTCGATTCATCGATGGAACCATCACCAAGCCACAAAACACTTCTAATCCTCTCTATGCTCCATGGGAGCACTGCAATGACACAATTATAGCATGGATATAACATTCTGTTAGCTCAGACCTTAAATCGAGCATTACCATGCTGATACAATTGACAGTGTATGGAACAATCTTAGGGAGCGATTTTCCATTCAAAATGCCCCTCAGATCTTCCAGCTTGTCAAATCCATTTCATCCTCCACATAGGACTCTGATTCCATCAGCCCATGCCAACCTGCACTTGTGGTGCGGTCAAAACCTTGCTGGATTATAGCCACACTCAAAAGGTTATGCAATTTCTCATTGGCTTAGATGATGCCTATGACTCTATTCATGCCCAAATTTTGCTTTAGGATTCTTTTCCACCTCTCAATCGAGTTCTATCACTTGTCCAATAAGAGGAGATGCGACAACAACTACACACCATACTAGCTCCACTTGCTATGGCCACCAAGACTCCGAAAGTTCGCAACTCAACCAACTCGCGCCATGAATGCCTTTTTTGCTCCCACTACAACATTCCTGGACATTCGTTGGAGTGTTGTTTCAAGGCGAATCCAAATTTACCAATTTGCTCCCATTGTCGCATACCTGGAGACACACGAGAAAGATGCTACAAGTTGAATGGATTTCCTCCAGGACACAAGAACAACTCAAAATACAAATCCAATGCTAACCAATCTTTTCTTGCGCGGAGGAAATTAACCATGGTTTGCCTATTACTCAAGAGCAGTACTCCCAGCTCATTACCTTACTCAATCCTAATTGCAGCGAAGCCACCATCCCTGCTGCAAACAATGTTAATGCCAACTCCTATCCCGTGTCTGGTATGTCATCCCCCTTTACACACACATACTAGCTTGTAGCAAAACTACTCAAACACCTTGGATCATAGACACAGATGCTATAGATCACATGACTTGTAGCCCCAAAGTTTTCATACACAATATCACTCCAAAACCTCGCATCATCAAATTGCCAAACGGCTCCACTACTGCTGCTTCACACGTTGATGTCTACTTATCACCTCATTTAATTCTTCGTCATGTTTTATGTGTTCCTGCCTTTATCTTCAATTTAATTTCTGCCAAATCCTTAACAAAACAGTCTAATTGTTGTTTGATTTTTTTCTCCAATTCTTGCTATATTCAGAGTCTTTCATCTTGGATGACGATTGGAGTGGGGATGGTGCGTGATGGCTTGTATCACCTGCTATTGTCCAGACCAAAGCCTTCTCTCTTGCAATCAATTTTCCACAACTTATTTCCTTCAATCTCTGTCAATCATACTTCTCTTTCCAAATTTAATCAATTTATGTTATAGCATTATAGACTTGGACACAGTTTCATGACTAAGCATACCGTACATGATGTTAATCTTGATTTCAAATACTTAGATCATTCTCAACTTCCCTGTGATGTTTGTCCACTAGCAAAACAATAGAAAATTCCTTTCCCCGAATCAGAATCCAAAGCCACCATACCATTTGATGTTGTTTCGGTTGACATTTGAGGGCCCAACCCAACAAAAGCTTACAATGTTGCAAAATATTTTCTAACCCTTGTTTATCAATTCACAATATGCACTTGGATTTACTTACTTAAAAATAAAGTTGAAGCTCGAACCTCCTTGATCAATTGTTTTGCACTCATTGAGACCCAATTTAGCAGTCAAATTCAAATTTTTCGATCCGATAATGGAGCTGAATTTCACATGCCACATTTCTACAATTCAAAAGTTATCATCCACCAATTAACGTGTTACCACGCCTCAACAAAACGCCCTTACAGAACGCAAGCACCAACACATCCTCAATGTGGCGCGCACACTCAAATTTCAATCTGGTTTACCCATACAATATTGGTTTGATTTTATCACCACCACAGTCTACCCAATCAATAGATCACTAACACCAATTCTTAGCAATAAAACCCCTTTTGAGGTCCTCTATCAAACCAAGCCCTCTTACTCCCACCTTAAGGTATTTGGGTGCTTATGCTTCACCTCTACGCTATCACATTCCCAATCCAAATTCGACCCTCGTGCCAAGAAATGTCTCTTCCTTGGATACCCATACGGTGTCAAAGGATATAAATTACTTGACCTTACCACCAAGCAAATCTTCATCTCTAGAGATGTCATATTTCATGAAGAAATTTTCCCACTCAAACATCAAATACATTCTCCCACTAGAACCATTCCACCAATGCTCACTGATACCCTCTTCATCAACACCTCTTTTATTCCCTTCAATTTTTCCAACCCACCCACCCATACCAACGAACACATGGCCTCACCTCTTAGTCCCTAGACTGACGATTCCAGCCCCACCAATGATTCAATCCCCTTACCTCCTACTCTTGCCACTCCCAATCAATGTACAGATGATCAGACCCCAACACTCTCTCAATCTCCTTCCAAGCTCCCTCGCCGAACCACACATACTCGCAAAGCTCCTACCTACCTCCGTGAATATCATTGCCAACAAACCTCCACATCTGATGTGCACCATTCGGCATCCACGATGACGCCCCCTGAATCACATGCCCTCTCAAGTAATGTTCTTTTCCCCATCTCTTCTATTATGTCTTATGCCTCCCTCTCACCTCAATTTCGTGCTTTTACCACCTCTGTTTCCCTCCATTCCGAACCCATCCGATATAGTCAAGCCATCAAACACCCAATTTAGTGTGAGGCAATGAACCAAGAGCTCACTGCACTTGAGCTTAATGAGACCTGGACCATAGTTGATCTCCCTTTGGGCAAGACACCAATTGACTGCAAGTGGATTTACAAGTACAAATTCAAGGCTGACGTCACAATTGAGCATGCTAAGGCTCGACTAGTTGGAAAGGGATTCACCTAACATGAAGGTATTGACTTTCACGATACATTTTCACCTATTGCCAAATTAGTTTCAATTCGTTGTCTTTTAGCAGTTGTTGCCATCAAAGGTTGGGATCTCCAACAACTCGATGTCAACAACACCTTCCTATATGGCGATCTTGATGAAGAACTTTATATGCGGCCACCTCCTGGTCACTATGTAGCCAAAACCAAACAAGTCTGTTGTTTACAGAAGAGCTTGTATGGCCTCCGCCAAGCTTCTCCTCAATGGAATACAAACTAGCCTCAACCTTAGCTAAATTCA